>JBCEWC010010553.1:0-17535 GCA_038996855.1 Solanum aculeatissimum | reverse complement strand
CTTTTATGTTATGTTATATATTCTATTATGTCTTGAGGGTGAGCCTCAAACTTGTCGAGGCCCCGCTCATCTATGTATAGGCATTGTTGGACAAACCTATACTCTTGTACGTTTGACTTGTATGTTAAACCTTTGGTTATTATATTATGCGATTTGGTTTGGCTTATGATCATGTCTCGCTTATTATGCTTATGGGAATTTCGCTTATTTGTCTTGATTATGAGAATTGTCATCTGTTATATCCATGATATGAATGTTGGGGTTTTGAACGACTATGTGCTTATGTGGAAGGTCTCATGATCCCGGTGTGCCCCTTAGTGGAGTCTTATTTCCCCTTGTCCTTAGAGTTTATTACTATGTGTTATACGTAAGTATGGTTATCCTATTCCCGTTATTGTCCCGTTAGCTTGAGTCCCTAGTCCCCAAATCCCTTAGAACTTACGTTCTATGTGATTAGCTTCTGCGATTCCGAACCGATGATGTGTGTAACGATTCTATGATGGCTTGATCGAGGGTCTTCGGGTCCTTTTTTGCCAAGTCACATCTAGGCCCCTATCCGTGTCGTGACAACCATGCATATTTGATCACTAGGAAGTTGAGTGTTAGTCATGAAGGTTACTCAAGTTTTGGTCATAGGTGGTATTTCTATTACCCTTTTTACTACAGTTATCTATGGCGTTACTTTCTGCCTTACATACCAGTACATGTTTATTCGTACTAATGTCCCGTTTCCTGCGGACGCAGTATTTTATTTAGTACGTGCAGGTTTAGGTAGGGACTCTGACCGACCCCTCTACTAGGAGCCTAGTTCAGCTGTGAGTTGGTATGCTCTACCTCTTCTTGGAGCTTTCACAGGATGTTTACTGTTTGTTGTACAGTTTGGTATAGTCGGGGCCCTGTCCTGGCAATGTTATTGACACTCTTAGAGGCTATTGTGGACATGCTATTTTGGGTTATTTTTTTGGTACCTTTCAGTCTCCAGTCATGGGATTGGTATGTATATATGTAGTGTGTGACTGTACCTCAGTTGTTGCAGCCTTGTCGACTAGCTAGTACTTTATCATTTTGGCTTATCTATCTTGATGTGCTTGGTTTACTATTAAGCAGGTCATGACCCAAATTGTCCAGGCTTAGTTTTTCAGACGTTATGCTGCCCAATATTTTGTCTCCTAGTTTAGTTAACTAGTATGTTCAGTGTCTTACTCAGCCAATGATGGTATCGAGTGCCAGTCATGCCTCCCCTTCTTTTAGGGCATGACATTGTTATCGTCTAATCAACATAACTGGATTAAGGGGAGATTGTATTGGGATAATAGGTAAGGCTTAGTAATGTCACACTTCAGAGATGGATCAAATGCTATAGTGAAATTTACCTCTATGTTGGATCAAAGGTTTAGGTAAACTTAACTTACAGTCCTACATCTACACACTAGAAAAGATCATAATTATTTTGTGATACCGAGTTAGGAAATCATGGGGAACACACCACCCTAGTTAGCTTTTCTACTAGTCATACAACACTTGCATTAACTTAGTTATTTGTTATTTTCAATTGCACCCCCCCTTTTGGGAGATAAGTAGGTTAATCACCCCATTTTACAATTGAACTATTCTAGAGTCTACTATATTCCCTGTGAGATTCGACCCTGACCTTGGTTAGGTTATTTACTTGATAATGATAGTTTTATCCTTAAAAAGAGGTATAGCTTAAGTGACATCACCAAGGTCATTCGATATGGAGGTATAGAAATAGGTTGGGTGTCGGGTAAGAGATCAATACCAAAATCAATTTCCCTTACGGGAGAGATACTAGGTAAACCATCAGGAAAGACATTAGGGAACTCATTAACTATGGGAACCGAATCAAGAGTAGGAACATGAGACTCAACATCCATGACTTGGAAAACATGATATAGACAACCTTTGGAAATCATTTTTATAGCTTTCATATAAGAGACAAACTTTCCTTTAAACACAGAATTGGTTCCCTTCCATTCTAAGATAGGCTCATTGGAGACTTGGAATGTGACCTTACGAGTCCTACAGTCAATAGAAGCAAAAGATACATGCAACTAATCTATACCAAGAATAACATCAAAATTGGTCATATCAAGCTTGACTAGATCACATGGGAGGACTTTATGTAAGATAGACATGGGACAGTTTAGATAGACCTTCTTGGCTAGGATTGACTCAATAATAGGAGTATAGACCGAATAAGGCTCTAACAAAACTTCTGGAGATACACTAAACTTTATGGCAACATATGGAGTAACAAAAGATATATTGGCACCGGGGTCAAGCAAAGAATATACATCATGATCAAAGACTTTTAACATACCGGTAACCACATCGGGAGCCTCCTCAACCTCTTGTCTAGCATCCAAAGCATAGAATATATATTACCACGTGGACCACTACCTTGATCTTGGGCACTTTGTTGCTCTTGCCCTTTTTGAGCTACTTGACCTTGTGGATGCCTTTTTTACCTTTATTAGCAACATTTGGACATTCAACAATCTTGTTTCCTATCTTTCCACAACCAAAGCAACCATTTATTTCTCTCAAACATTCTCCCACATGATTTTTTCCACACTTAGGGCACTTAGGAGGAATAGCACCACCTTTCCCAATGTCACCTTGAGCCTTAGAATTGACCCCTTTCTCTTTGTTAAACCTTTGAGGAGCACTTTTAGAAGACCCTTGTCCTTGTTGAAATCATCCATCACTGGCCTTTCCATAAGAGAACCCACCATCATAGCGAGCTCTCTTGGACTCTGTGGTCCTTATCTTTTGAAGTTTCTCACTCTCTACTTGCTCAACATATGTCATGAGTCTAGAAATATCCATTTTTTTAATGAGCATGACAACCTTGAATTCCATTTTTACCAAGTCGGATACACCTAAAGTGAATTTGTTCATGTGGGCCCTTGAGTCAGCCACCAAACAAGGAGCAAATTTGGACAACTTGGTGAACTTGAGGGCATACTCCCTCACACTTATTCCACCTTGCTTCAAGTTTATGAATTCCATCACCTTAGATTCTCTTAGCTCAAGTGGGAAGAAACTATCAAGGAAAGCAGCCTTGAACATCTCTAAATCAATAGCACCCTCTTAAACTCTCTCAGACTTTCATTATATGAACCAGACTTGAGCAACTCCCTTGTAATGACTTGGTTGGTCATTTTTGACCATATATATAAAAATTACCCTTCTATAAGTTGCTTTGGGCCTATGTTAAGCTATTAGTATTGTTGGAACAAAACTTTTGAGTTTTTAAAATGAGAAAATTGAGTTTTGGCACTATTTGAAAGCTTAAGTTATTGAAAAAGTGAGTTTTTGTTATATTCTAAGTTTCTGGTGTAGGATCGGGGATCCGTTGATTTCATGAGCTTTGAAATGTTGAAATTGAACTATGAGAAGTTATAGAACTGAATTCGGAGTTGAAATGAGGTTTTTAGGCCAAAAGTTGTATTTTTAGTTATTTTTGGAACCAAAGTTTGACTTTGATCAACATTCGGACTTTGGAAGCTCATATTGGAATTCTGATAGTTCCATTAGTTTTGGATGGTGAAACTAACGCTAAGAATGGTCTCGTTATATTTTTGGAGTTGCCGAGGGCGGTTTTGGTATTTTGAGTTTTATCAAGTTAGATTGGTAAATTTGGTGAGGAGGCCTTAAAATTAATTTTTGATGATTCTATTGAGTTTGGATCATTTTTTCTATTATGGATACATATAAAGTTTGTGTAATTTTGAGTGTACATGAGTTTTGGGGGTCCGTTCTGAGTAGGGAATTGGACTTGGTATTATTGGTTTGTTGAATCTGGTGTAGTAGGTGTGATTCGTTCTCTACGTTCGCAGAGAAATATTCGCATTTGTGAAAGTCTAGTGGGTTTTCTCTCCATGTTTGCAGAGGGATAGTCCATGTTCATGGAGGTCTAGTGGGTTTTCTCTCCGCATTTACGGAGGGGTAGTCTACGTTCGCGGAGTACTAGCACATCTGAGTGGCCCCCTCCCTTTTGTTCTCCGCGTTTAGGGGTTGGTCTCTGTGATCGCGGAGGTCTTTTGGCCCTTCTTCTTCATGTTCGTGGGACCCCACCCATGATCGTAGAGAGCTTTTTATACCTAGACAGTATTAAACTCGTAAAATACCATTTTAACCCATTTTTGAACTTCCAAGCTTTTCGAGGCGATTTTGAAGAAGGGTTTTCAAAAAAAATTCTGGGTAGTGTTTTTAACTTTATATTAATCATTTTTCATGAGTGTTATCTTGATTTCATCCTAAAATTCATATTTTCAATGTCCAAAAGTGGAGATTTTTAACCATGGGCTTCAAACTTTAAATGTTAATTTCTCATTCGATTTAAGCTTGATTTTGATGGGATTTTCACCCATGGACTCCATATTTTGCATAGAACATGATTTTAAAGTCAATTTTCAGATTTGAGAAACTCGAATTTTAATCCTAATTTTGACCATTTTGCTCCTAAGCCTAAACCATGCCAATATGGGTATGAAAATACTCCTTTTGACACATAGTATCTGATTTTTTTTATAGTGATTGGTCGATTTGAGGATCATTCGGAGGCTTGAAATGAATGAAAGTTGGTCTGTGTGCAGTTTTGACATTGAGGTAGTTTTGGCTAACCCTGTAGGGACTGGATTTGAGTCATTGACTATGTTTATATAGTAATTGTGAGATATTATAGTGATGAGATGAGTTATTGATGGAAATGCATTCCTGGTTAAGTCGAATTTTGAGTAAATTATGATTCTATTATTACCTGAGATGAAAACTTGTGGATTGAGATCTTGTGAGACATTATTGAAACACTTTAAGTCTTGTGATATCATGTGAGGAAAGATTGTGGCAACTTGATGGTTTATGAGATGTTTTTGTCTATATGTATATGTTGGGGACGAGTAAGTCCCGGTACTAGTGGTATATTGATTCTTGGATAAGATTCTGATGTATCAATATTGTTGGGGAGAAGTAAGATATGGTATTCGTGTTATACTTGTTAATGGCATAAAATGATAATATGTATATTTTGTGTGACGATTGAGGTCCAGCATTACTAATATAATTGCTCAGTTTGGCATATATATTGTTGTATGATATGTTATAATAGACTGAGAGATTGGTTGTGGCATCTAATTTCACTCTATTTGATTATGTAGGAATTATGTTGTATCATTCATATTCTGATGTTATTATACTTATATGCATATTTAGGTTGGTATTATTGACTTGCGCTCATATCATGTTACATTGTATCACCTCTTGGCCTGAGAAGGAGGCATGAGTAATATGCTCCACAGATGTACCACCCCCTTGACCTGATTAAGAGTCAAGAGTGATATTTATACTTTATACTCCCTTGACCGTGAGTAGAAGGCAAGGTTGAGACACGCTAACATCCCTTGATCGCGAGTAGGTGGTAAGGATGAGACATTATTATACCTTTGACCATGAGTAGGTGGCAGGGTTGTGAGACACTTGAAGCATGATTTAATGTGACTCCATATATTATGTATATCTTGCTATGGAGTATTAATATTAGTGATGTGGGAGATCTTATCTTAATCTTTGGATAATTTTATTATGTACTAACCTTTTTGGATGCAGATGTAGGATTCTTCATTAGTACATACTAATTTGATTTCTCTTACCAAGTCGATTGAATCTACTGGTACATTTTGGTGTACTCACCTTTACTTTGTTTCCTCCCTGCAGATTGAGCACAAGGATGCGCACAAGGTAGTTGACTCATTCTTGTTGAGCATTTCTACACCCATCCAGATCTTACCAGTGAGGCTCAAACTTTGGGTCATCGTAGATCTTTAAGACTATCTTCATTATTTTTCTTTTAGACTTGTATCATATATTTGAGACAACTTTGCACCTTATCTTGAGATAGCTTTTGTATTCCATTTCTAGATAGTGCATCTACTCTTTCGCTCTATTATGGATGCTCTTGTACTCATGACTCCAGGTTTTGGGATATTTAATGTTATATTGTGTTGGTTTCTATTTTATGTCATTCTTCTTTAGTCGTGACCTAATTTGGGTCACAAAAAGTTTGATATCATAGCTCTAGGTTTGTTGGGCTCATGAGTTAAGAGCAAGGTGTCTAGTAGAGTCGTGTGGATTGGTGTGTAGACATCCATACCCATCTCCGGGAGGCTACCAGATACTCTTTAGGAAAATCTTTCATGTTTTGCTTCTGATTCATGTGTTTCTTTATATTACCTACCTTGAAAGTGTCTAATCTAATCCTTCTATGCAGATGCCGATTACGAGATCCCGATGATCTATGAGAGAGCTCGAGTCCACTGATGTAGCTCCCACTCGTGGTCAAGGTAGAGTTTTAGATAGTTCCATGGGCCGAGGACTTGCTAGAGGGGCAGCTCCACCCAGAGGGTAGCCGAGGTCAGCTTCTTCGGGGCCTGCATATGAGCCAGAGGGGCCTACAAATCTTATTCCTCCACTCTTAGCTCCAGTCCCTACACCCTCAGATCAGGAGTTGCTACTGAGGTTATTGGCTAGATTGGAGAGAGCTCCTCCAGCCCCAGCTACTGTTAAGGTACCAGTTTCTGCAACACCGACTAATCCTACTATAGCCCTCAGTAGAGCCAACTATGGTCCATGTTAGTCCTTCTCCAGCCCTAGTAGATCCTCTTGTGGTAGTTGTGGCTCCACTTCAAACACCTTAGCCTGGTGAGGTGCACATCTTCAGAGTTTGGCAGTTTCTCTATCCATTGCACCACCCATATTTATAGTGCCACCTACTTTTGCTAGTCTAGCCATGTCCACATTGAGCAGAAGGGTTTTGAGAGGTTCGTTTGTCTAGCTCCTCTAAGATTTGACAGTACCTTAAGTGACAGAGCTTATGATTTCTTGTTAGAGTGTCATGACCTGCTGTGTAATTGGACATCTTGGAGTTGCTTATACCACTTATCAGTTTATCGTCCTCGCCAAGGAGTTGTGGCTCGTCGACCTATTGGATCTCACGTTATGACTTGGGAATAGTTCAAAGTGATATTTTTGGAGAGGTTCGTGCCATAAAGTCTTCAGGATAGTTTTCGAGATAAGTTTGATAGGCTTTAGTAGGGTTCTAAGATATTGTCAGACTATGAGGCCAGATTTTATGCATTGTCCAGAGATTCCTTGTCCAGTATCCCTACTAAGTTTGAGAGGATTTGACATTTTGTCAAGGAATTGACAGGGTATCTTCAAGAGGCTACAACTTTCTTGGTTCTAGCTGGTGGTACATTTCAGAGTGTAGTTGATCACGCTCGTATGATAGAGTTCATTAGACATGGTAGATAGGGTGGCAGGAAGATGTTTTTTCATGATGGATAGTTTAGTGGTCACTCGTCTCGGGATTAGGAGTTTTAGAGGCAAGGCCGTCAGGCCAGGCAGTTTAGGCAGCTCTTCTAGCATCTGACAGTATTGATAGGTCTAGGCCTACTCAAATAGGTCGTGATAGTTCTCTTGGTTATGTCAGACGTGGTGGTTCTTCGGTGCATCCATCTCGGGGATGGGATCCCCTAACATGCTATGTTTGTGATGAGGTTGGGCACTTTACTAACCATTGTCTACATCATGCTTTCCCCGTTCAGGCTTCAGGGTTTCAGCCAACCTATCCAACCCTAATGTCAGTAGTTAAAGACACTTATCAGGGCATGAGAGGAGGTATCAGAGGAGGTCATAGCACAAGGAGAGGTAGAGCTCGTGGAGGCTCACAGGATAGTGGTGGCCATATTGTTCGCTATGCTATTCCAGATAGAGCTGAGGTAGAGGCTTCTGATTTAGTTATCACAGGTATGATTCTGGTTTACCACCATTTAGCTTCAGTTTTATTTGATGCAGACTCTACTTATTCCTATGTGTCAGCTTATTTTGCTTTGGATATTGATATTATGTGTGAGCCATTTATCGAGCCTATTTATGTTTCCATTCTGGTAGGTGAATAATTAGTGGTGAATCGGGTGTATCGAGGTTGTGTTGTGACTTTTATGAGAAGAGATATTGTTGTTGATCTTATATTATTAGATATGGTAGATATTGATGTGATATTGGGTATGGATTGGTTGTCGCCCTATTATGTTGTTCTTGATTGCCTGCGAAGACCGTGACTTTATGTTGCCCAGAGTTACCTCGGTTGGTGTGGATTGGAGCACTTAGCTCCTATCCTAAGAGAGTTATCTCTTATATGCATGCATGTCGGTTGATGGATAAGGGTTGTTTGTCATGTGTAGCTCATGTTTGGGTAGTTTCTCAAGAGTCTCCATCTTTGGAGACCACTAGGATTGCTAAAGAGTTTATGGATATATTTCTGACTAATTTTCCTAGTGTTCCTCCAGATCATGATATTGACTTCGCTATTGATATGGAGTAGGGCACCAAACCTATTTCTATTGCCCCCTATTGGATGGCTCCAGCTGAGTTGAAGGAGTTGAAGGATCAATTGAAGGATTTGTTGAAGAAAGGATTCATTCATTATCTCCTTGAGGTTCTCCTGTCTTATTTGTGATAAAGAAGGATGGCACTATACGTATGTGTATTGACTATTGCTAGTTAAAAAAATGACCATTAAAATAAGTATCATTTGCCTCATATTGATGATCTTTTTGACAAGTTGCAGGGTGCGTCAATATTCTCCAAGATTGATTTGAGGTCTGGGTATCATCAGTTGAGAGTTCGAGAGCCTGACATCCTGAAAATAGCTTTTAGGACCCATTATAGGCATTATGAGTTCGTGGTCATGTCTTTTGGGTTGACCAATGCCCCAACTACTTTTATGGAGTTGATGAATTGAGTGTTCAAGCTCTATCTAGATATTTTTTTATTGTGTTTATAGATGATATCTTGGTTTATTCAAAGAGTGAGGTCAATCATGTTCAACATTTGAGGACCATGCTTCAGAGGCTGAGAGAGGAGAAGTTATATGCCAAGTTCTCAAAGTGTGAGTTTTGGCTTGAGTCTATTGCATTTCTCGGGCGTGTTGTGTCAAAGCAGGGTATTATGGTTGATCCATCCAAAGTAGTTGCGATTCGAGAGTGGGTTAAGCCTACTTCTGTGATTGATATTTGGAGTTTTATTGGTTTGGTGAGCTATCATCGGAGTTTTGTTTAGAGTTTCTCTTCTATAGTAGCCCCGTTGACTAAACTGACTCAGAAAGATATGGCATTTCAGTGGTTTGAGGAGTGTGAAGCGAGCTTTCAAAAGCTCAAGGATTTGTTGACTTCCGCGTCGATTCTTGCTTTGCCCGAGGAGGGAGTACCATTTTGGTTTATTATGATGCTTCTAGTGTGGGTTTGAGTGGTGTGTTGATGCAAAAAGGGAAAGTGATAACTTATGTTTCTAGATAGTTGAAGGTGCATGAGAGGAACTACCCTACCCATGATTTAGAGTTGGTTGCGGTTGTGTTTGTGTTGAAGTTGTGGAGACATTATCTTTAAGGGGTGCATTATGAGATCTTCACTGATTATCAGAGTCTCAAATATATCTTTTCTCAGCCTAATTTGAATATGAGACAACGTAGGTGGTTGGAGTTGCTTAAGGATTATGATATCTCTATTTTATATCACCCCGGGAAGGCCAACATTGTGGCAGATGCTTTGAGCTGAAAGGCTACTAGTATAGGGAGTTTGGCATTTTTGAGGGCTGAGGAGAGGCCCCTGACCTTAGAGGTTCAGTCACTTGCTAAACAGATGGTTTGTTTGGATATTTCCCCTCCCTAGAGTATTTTGGCCTTCGTCAAGGTTAGATCTTCGTTGCTTGATCAAATATATGCTCATCAGCTTAAGGACCAATGTTATGCTTGATTCGTGACAAAGTGTTGAGGGGTGAAGCCAATGCAGCTAGTATTGATTTTGTGGCATTTTAAGGATAAATGGTAGAGTTTGTATACCCAAGGTGGGAGATTGGGTGAAATAGATACTTGATGAGGCCCATTGTACTAGATATTCCATTCAACCGGGTGTGGCTAAGATGTACCATGATCTAAAACAACATTATTGGTGGTTTGAAATGAGAAGGGACATAGTTGAATTTGTGGAAAGGTGTTTAAATTGCCAACAAGTCAAGTATGAGCACCAAAAGCCCAGTGGATCAATGCTAAGGATGCTCATTCCCGAGTGGAAGTGGGAAAGAGTGACTATGGACTTTGTTACTAGTTTGCCCATGGCTTTGGGCAAGTTTGACTCAGTTTGGGTTGTTATTGACCGTTTGACTAAGTCAACTCACTTCTTACCGATGAAGACTAGCTACAGTACAGAGCAGCTGGCTAGATTCTATATCTGGGATATTGTCAGATTACTTGGTGTGCCAGTGTCTATAGTATCAGACAGAGGATCTGTATTCACCTCTCATTTTTGGCGGGTTCTACAACGTGGTTTGGGCACTAGAGCGGATTTGAGTTCAGCTTTCCACCCTAGATAGATGGTTAGTTCGAGCACACTGTTCAAGTGTTGAAAGACATGTCATGGACTTGTGTGATCGATTTTTGTGCCCGATGAGACCAACACCTACCTTTGGCAGAGTTTGCATATAATAATAGTTACCATTCTAGCATCCAGACGACACCATTTGAGGCCTTGTATGGTCGGAGGTATAGATCTCGCATTGGATGGTTCGATTTAGGTTCTGGTGATGTGTTAAGTGTGGATCTACTCAGAGATACCATAGATCAGGTCCATTTGATTCAGGGTAGATGTTTGACAACCCAGAGTTGCCAGAAGAATTATGCTGACTGGAGGACTAGGCCTCTTGAGTTTTCTATTGGTAACAGTCTTTGGCTAGAAATTTCACCCATGAAGAGTGTGATGAAATTTGGGAAAAGGGGCAAGCTCAGTCCTAGATTTATTAGTCCGTTTGAGATTTTTAAGAGAGTTGGTGAGGTTGCCTATGAGTTGGCATTGCCATCGAGATTATCTTCTGTTCATCCTATTTTTCATGTTTCTATGCTCCGCTGGAACATTCCTAATGAGTCCCATGTGATTTCTTAGGACTCTGTTGAATTGGGTTCAGATTTGTCCATTGAGGAGGAGCCTATAGCTATATTGGACAGGCAGATCCAGAGATTGAGATCCAAAGATATACCTTTCGTGAAGGTTCAGTGGTGACACCATTCTATTGATGAGGCTACTTGGGAGTTAGAGTCCGAGATGCGGGCCAGATATCCCAGCCTTTTCGAGCCTCCAGGTACTCCTCTTTTCTTTATGTTTGAGGACGAACATTATTTTTAGTGTTGAATGATGTAATGACACGGTTGGTCATTTTTTCCCATATTTGTGAAAATTATTATTTTATGCTTCTATAAGTTGCTTTGGACCTATTTTGAGCTATCAGTATTGTTGGAACCGAAATTCTGAGTTTTTAAAATGAGAATATTGAGTTTTGGCACTTTTTGAAAGCTTAAGTTATTAAAAAAGTAAGTTTTGTATCATTCTGAGTTTCTGGTGTCGGATTGGGGATCTGTCAATTTCATTAGTTCCAGAATATCGAAACTAAACTATGAGAAGTTACAGAACTGAATTCAGAGTTGAAATGAGGTTTTTACGCCTAAAGTTGTAATTTTAGTTGTTTATGGAATCAAAGTTTGACTTTGGTCAACATTCAGACTTTGGAAGCTTGGATCTAAATTCTGGCAGTTTCATTAGTTTCGGATGGTGAAACTAATGCTAAAAATGGTCTCATTATATTTTTTGGAGTTGCCGAGGGCAGTTTTGATATTTTGAGTTGTAAACTAGTTTTATCGAGTTGGATTGGTAAATATGGTGAGGAGGCCTTAAAATTGATTTCTGATGATTTTGTTGAGTCTGGATCGTTGTTTCTAGTACGGATATTTATAAAGTTTGTGTAATTTTGAGTTTGGATGAGTTTTGGGGGTCCATTCTAAGTAGGGAATTGGACTTGGTATTGCTAGTTTGCTGATATCTGGTGCAGGTGTGATTTGTTCTCCGCGTTCGCGGAGAAGCATCTGCATTAATGGAGGTCTAGTGGGTTTTCTCTCTGCGTTCGTGGAGGTATAGTCTGCGTTCGTGGAGGTATAGTCCGCGTTCGCGGAGTACTAGCACGTGTGAGTGCCCCACTCCCTTTTGTTCTCCGCATTCGCAGGTTGGTCTTCGCGATCGCGGAGGTCTTTCGACCCTTCTCCTCCGTGTTCGCAGGACCCCACTCACAATTGCGGAGAGCTTTTTATACCTGGATAGTATTAAACTCGTAAAATACCATTTTAACCCATTTTTGAACTTCCAAGCTTTTTGAGGCGATTTTGAAGAAGGATTTTTGAAGATTTTTACTGGGTAAGTATTTTTAACATTATATTAATCATTTTCCATGAGTGTTATCTTAATTTCATCCTAAAATTCATGATTTTCAATGTCCAAAATTGGAGATTTTTAGACCATTAGTTTAGAACTTTAAATGCTAATTTCTCATTCAATTTAAGCTTGATTTTGATGGGATTTTCACCCAGGACTCCATTATTCGCATAGAACATGATTTTATCAAATTTCAGATTCAGGAAACTCGAACTTTAGCCCTAATTTTGACTATTTTGCCCCTAAACCTAAACCATGCCAATATGGGTATCAAAATGCTCCTCTTGACGCGTAGTATCTGATTTTCTATAGTGATTGGTCGATTTGAGGATCATTTGGAGGCTTAAGTTGATTGAAAGTTTGTCCGAGTGTGGTTTCGATATTGAGGTAGGTTTGGCTAACCCTGTAGGGACTGGATTTAAGTCATTGACCATATTTATGTTGTAATTGTGAGATATTGTAGTGATGAGATGAGTTATTGATGGAAATGCGCTCCTGGTTAAGCCGAATTTTGAGTAAATTGTGATTCTATTGCTAACTTGAGATGAAAACTTGTGGATTAAGATCCTTTGAGACTATTGAAACACTTTGAGGCTTATGATATCATGTGGGGAAAGATTATGGCAACTTGATGGCTTATGAGATGTTTTGATATCTATATGTATATGTTAGGGATGGGTAAGGTCCGGTATTGGTATTATATTGATTCTTGGATAAGATTTTGATGTATCTATATTGTTGGGGACAAGTAAGGTCCAGTATTCGTGTATACTTGTTTCTGGCATAAAATGATGATATGTATATTATATTGGACGAGTGAGGTTTGGTATTACTAATATAATTGCTCAGTTTGTCATATATATTGTTGTATGAGTTGTTGTGATAGACATAGAGATCGGTTATGGCATCTAATTTCTCTCTCTTTGATTATGTGGGAATTATATTGTATCATTCTTATTATGATGTTATTATACTTATATGCATATTTGGGTTCTCATTATTGACTTGTGCTCATATCATGTTGCATTGTATTACCCCTTGGCCCGAGCTGGAGGCAAGGGTAATATGCTCCGCGAATGTACCACCCCCTTGACTCGAGTAGGAGGCAAGGGTGAGATTTATACTTTATACTCCCTTGACCGAGAGTAGGAGGAAAGGTTGAGACACAGTAACATCCTTTGACTGCGAGTAGGTGGCAAGGACGAGACATTATTATACCCTTTACAACGAGTAAGTGGCAAGGTTGTGAAACACTTGAAGCATGATTTGATGTCACTCTATATATTGTGTATATCTTTCAATGGTGTTGTAATATTGGTGACATGGGAGATCTTATCTTACTCTTTGGGTATTATTATTATGTACTAACCCTTTTAGATGTAGGTGTAGAATTCTTCGTTATTACATACTTGTTTGATTTCTCTTGCCCAATTGGTTGAACCTACTGGCTACATTTTGGTGTACTCACCCCTACTTTGTTTCCTGCCTGCAAATTGAGCACAATGACTCGTACAGGGTAGTCTACTCAGTCTTGTTTAGCATTTCCGCACATATCTAGATCTTACCGGTGTGGCTCAGACTTTGGGTCGTCGTAGATCTTTGGAACTATCTTCATTGTTTTTCTTTCAGACTTGTATCAGATATTTAAGACAACTTTGTACCTTATCTTGAGACATTTTTGTACTCTATTTCTATATAGTGTATTTACTCTTTCGACCTATTATAGATGCTCTTGTACTCATGACTCCAGGTTTTGGGATATTTGATGTTATGTTGTGTTTGTTTCTGCTTTATTTCATTCTTCTTTAGTCATAACCCATTTTTGGTCGTGACATCCCTTAAGTTGATAAGCCGTTATTTCAACCTTTTCCTCGGAAGACACCCCCATGATCTCCACCACCTTATACACCTTATCTATGAACTCTTGTGGATCCTCATCCACCTTTGAACCATGAAACTTCAGGGGATTCATCCTAACAAAATCCCTTACCCTCGAAACCAGAGTAGGAGTCTTTGGAGAAACAATAGCTTGCGCCAACATAGTTATTGTGGCTCTAAACTCATCATTAGATACTTGGTCCGCTTGAGGGACTTTAGGGGCTTGAGGAGCCGGGGGAACTTGGTACACATTAACATCATTTCCCCTTGGCAATGGAGCACGTCGTGGAGCCATTTATGAAAACACCGAGGGAAAAACATTAAGACACAAAAGCTTTGAAGGCACAAGATAGAGTAAAAAAAAAAGAGAGATTTTCCTATAGCGTCTCATAGCCTCCTATTCATGGATGTGGCGCGCTTCACACCAATGAACAAGACTCTACTCGTCGCGGTACATTGAACTCCCAAGGATGCTTTCAAACCTTGTGCTCTGATACCACTTTTGTCACATCCTGGACCTAGGGTCTAGCCGTGACACCTGAAAACATCTCATCCAACCCTCGTGTTCATATCATAAGCATTCATAAGGTAAAATAAGCATACATAAGAGAATAGGTAAGCAGAAGTACATAAAAGCAAGAGTGCAATAGTTCCCATAGGAGAATACACATCAATCCATTAGGTCCAAATCATATCTAAACATCATAGATCTTGGCGGGGTCTAACACATAGCTCACTATCTCACCCTCAATATTTACATCAAATTATAGAAAATGACAAAGTCTTAACAAAAAGGAAAACATCATAAGGGCTTGTTCTCGAAGCGTGGGAACTCACCAACAAGTCTTCAAACTCTAGGATCTGAATCTAGCCATGGAATGGGATAGTAGCCTCGTCGTCCGTCCCTACATCGTTATATCATGTAGGTAAAGAAGTATGTGTCAGTACGTGGAATGTACTAAGTATGTAGGTATGCCATGAATCAAAGGACATCACAATAATATCAATATGCATAAACATAATCAATAGGATAAGGACACAATATGCATGAACGTGCAAGTTTAAAATCATGAGAGTAAGCATCATCAAAATCCATTCATAACCTTAACATACATATGTGGGAATACGACCATAACCGACATATAAGACTATGCGGAATATTACATGGAATCTCGATGTTTCCTCTACATCGAGTGAAAAAATAGCCTACTTTGCTTAGGGTAAACTATGCCATACCTTATAGGATCCTTCCCATTTAGGCAAGTGCTTTAACATGAAACTTACGGGAACCCTCCCATTTTGGCATATGCTTTACTTATGTGGATCCACTAACATAATACCATATAGGTACATAATCTGTATCCCTACAGTGGCATGCAGTTATGAGAGAGGTAGGCTTTACATTAAGGACCCCTTAGGTTGAGGCCCCACCCCCAATTTCATTCGGTGCTAAGTCATATCTTTGAGAATACATAAATCATGCATATACATAGCTTTTAACTTAGTTCATGCTTTATTAAAATCATTCTTTCATAATTCATAAGTAGTCATCATAGTTTTCATGAAAACATCATGTTATAAGAATAGTCTATCGTCTTACTTTCATCATAATATGGGTAAACATTCCCACCTTAACATTATCATCATAATCATTAGGGTTGTTTCACCCTCTTTATCATGGCATCGTCATTAAACCATACTATTACATACTTGAGATCATACTCATGAAAATCCATAACTTCATCATAGGGACTAGGACTAAGTGTGGGCTCATAGACAATTGAGTTAAAATCATGCAATTGAATAGGGTTCATAGAGAAAACATGTAATTAAAATCAAATTGGCTCATTGACAAAGGAACCCACATCAAGTCATTAAGCCCTAATCATGCATAATTTGAAATCACATACTTTAACTTGAAAATCATATAAATCATGTAATTTATCATAATTCATGCACAACTAGTCATAATCATCATGTAGGAATCATAATCCATACCTTGGAAATCATAGCTTAAAATCCCATAAGAGATTACCATAAAACTTTAATAAAAAGAAGGTTTTGAATTGGGCTTCATGGATGAAACTAATCCACGAATGAAGCCCTACATACCTTAAGTAAAATACTTAAAAATTTGAAGAAGAAAATCTGGAAATCCTTAATCAATCCCTCAAGCTTTAACTTCAATTAAACCCTTGACATAGAGAGAGAAATATTGAGAACCCTTGAGAGAATTTCATTTTTAGGATTAAAATAGTTGAATGAAATAGGAATAGGATTTATAAAGGCTAGGTAAGTTAAGTTAGCTAGGGTAGTCAAAATTACGTAGTTTAGGGCTTAGACGAATTGAAAATATCAAAAACACCCTTCATTAAAACTGATAGAGTCATCCACAAAACCCTTCCCACGGATCATGGATAAACTTACAGCTCGTACCTTGGCTCGTGGAGCTAGTTCCCACAAAAGTTGAGCTACTATAATTGTAGCTTCTAAGCTACGAACATGCAGCACGACCCGTCATTCTAATTACGAGCCATAAATCCTTACGTAGATCGATTCCAAACTTAGACAAATTTAGGTTCCTCAGGGCCTCTTCCCACGAGACCTATTGATGAGTCGTGGTTACTTATACGACCAATCTTCTAGCACACTTCCAAAAATTCCTCAATTTTCCATTTTCACTAGGCACTTTCCATGAACCCATCTACGACCCGTCGATACTTCTACAAGTCGTAGACTGATTCGTAGTGTCAAACCATCAGAAAAATTTATGTCTTTCATTTTTTCAGGCCTAAAAACATAACGGGTGTTATAAAATCCATCCCGAAAATTACATCAAAGTCCACCATAGAAAGCTCAACTAAGTTACAAGAAACCACTTTTTGCAAGATAGAGATGGGACAATTGCTATAAACTCTTCGAGCAACAATGGACTCTCTGTAACGATCCTAAAAATTTTGAAATTCATAATGGTTGGTCAAGGATAATGTTAATCTGTTCATGGTTGAATTTTGGTAGCCATGGGTTGTATTTAAGTGGCCGGATTCAAAACGGAGCTTTTGGTGAGGTTGTGAGGCCGGTTGGACAGTGTACTCTGAAAGATCATAACTTCTTTTACGGGGTGAACTATGTGGGCTGATATATATCAAATTTAAGCTCTTTGAGTTATCTTCGCAACGCAACTGGTTTCACTCAAGTCGGAGTTTGTATGTGAAAGTTATGGCCAAAACAGTGAGACTGCCCGTAATTGGAAGGACGCTGGAAACAAGTTCTGGAAATTGGGTTAAGGACCGGACCACGGACCGTTTGGTGGTCCACGGTC
>JBCEWC010010552.1:0-17536 GCA_038996855.1 Solanum aculeatissimum | reverse complement strand
AAAAAAAATACAGTCATACACCACAATTTACACCAGGCATACACACATAAAAATAAAAACTTACCATGTTTGGCTAGACCTGATCACTGTAAATCAAATTGTTGACAAATGCTTGGTGCTTAATCACATCTACCAACACATTTTTTTTCTTGTAAACTTGGTTCGCATTCACTTTCGAATCTCTAGAATCACTTATTATAGAAATATCACCATCATCTACATCGTGCTCCCTTCATTAGGTATAATGTCAATCAAACGTATCGAATTAGTAGCCATGAGAAACAAAATTTTAAATTCAAAAAATATCAAACTTACAAAAAAATATATCGAATACAAAAAAATATATCAGATTTATACACACATAATAGAACAAAATAGAACAAAAATAGAATAAACTTTTATGAACCTGAAGAATCCCATTTGCCACCAATTGTATCAAAATAGAACAAAAAATTGATTCCATCGAATTTTTAAAAGAGTAAAACAGATTTGCAGAACACAAATGGGAGATTTTTGCAATAGTAGTGAAAATATGGATGAAGATTTGTGTAATCAAATATTTGTATTTAATGCAGGTGCATTAATCAAAAATAGAAAGGTGTGTAATCACTTCTTTGGGAGAATCAAAAAATAAAAATTTGTGTTATCATTAATATGGTCATTAGGATTTGTTTTATTTTTATATATTTCCAGATTTTTTAAGGTTAAATATTTTTACACTATTTTGCTAGTTTTGGAAAAGTAAATCTTGCAATGACTTAAAATTTTGATTCTATTGTCATTATTAGTAATAACATAATTCTAGATTGTCATTTATTAAATTTTCTCATTGAGAAAAGGGACAAGTCTAATGTACTAATTAAAATTCCCGCTATACGCAAAGTCTAGTGTACTTTAATTAAGAATGAAGAAATATTTATTATCATGCCTCTGCTATCTTTAAATGGTACACCTCCATAGAGCTTCTTGAACCAACTTAAACGTAGGTGACATGACTCAACGCGTCAATTTAAATCATATATTCAAGTATAACATCTCATTCAAAGTAAATCAAATAAAAAAAGGTTGAAAGTAGTAAAATGATCAGTTCATGAACCTCATTTTGCTTGACAATTGACCCATGAATGTAGGAAAACAAACAAGGATTAGTAATCTCCAGAAAATATGTTTGAATGAAATTTGAACTGATAGGTGATGACATATATGAGTCGGTGCATGCATGTATTAGCTAGCTCTAGCCGGCTGAGAAATGTAGAACTCCTCTAGAGCTGATTCTGGTTCATGTATGTACGACTAGTAAAGTGTGTTTCTTAAACTAATGAGTGAATATAGTTTATGTGTGTTTCTCATCGTTTCAATAATTAGGTATGGAGCTAAACAAAAGGATAACTTATGTGTGTTTTTGATACCTAACTCTTTAAAATACAATGATTTTAACAATATCATGTTTGATATATTCTCCCAAATAATAGGGTCTAGAAAAAATAATGTATATTCAATCTTACCTCTACTTTGTGGTCAAGATAGAGAGACATTGACAAATTCATTGATAGCCTTTCAACCTTGCCAACAAATTTCATTTAGACACTCGAAACAACACTTATTTAAATTGAACATCTGAATATATGATAAAATATTTCTATTAGAGACTTTCAAGTCAAATTTTAATAAAAAAAAATTTCGTGCAATCTCAAATTAAATTTTCATTATGTAAATAAGCTAATTACATAAAATATATCATTTTCTTTAAGTATACACATTTGTCATCAATTAGAACATACCTAAAGTTTTACAGCTTATTGAGGCTAATTCATATAATTAAAAAAATGCGACGTATTTTAACTGATTAATTTATTTATGTAATGAATATATTAAATAAGAACACCAACAAAAACAAATAATTCAAAATTTAAATTTAAAGTATCTACTAGAAAATAATTAATTGAAATAATTACTCCCTCCGTCCGACAATAATTGTTCACTATTGACTTGACATAGGGATTAAGAAGCAATAAATGATAGGGGTAATTTTACCAAATTACTCTTTGAATATAATAAATGTAATGTCTTGAAAAATATAATAGGAAAATGACTAATTAATTATAAGGATAAATTAGAAACTAAGCGGTCATTTGGTGTGAGGGATAAAAATAAATAGTCATGGGATAAAAAAAATAGTGAAGGGATAAAATTTTGATATTTTGTTTGGTTGTCAAGTTTGGGATAACTTATTTCACCATTTATACGATAGTGATGAGATAAGTTATCTCATATATATGGTGGAATAACTTACCTATATGGGATAACTTATTTCAGGATAATTAATTCTAGGATAACTAATCTTGAGATAAGTTGTTCCCAACCAAATAACTCCTAAGTGAAATTTCACAAAATAAACAAATATTATTAAACATCTCTTTTTAATATAATGAACAAGTAAAGATAAACGCTCCAAACCTATTATTTATTTCACTCTTGTTTGTATTTTCAATTATTGGGTAAAGGACAAGCAACCTAGTGAGAAGGCAAAGTGAAGATAAGACTATATTTTGGTACAATCCAAATAATGGTCAATGGGTTAAGACAGAGGCGTCAACCTATTTATTTAAGAATGATGTCATTGTCACCACACACCAGGTGAACAACTCCACCTAGTATAGTCGAAAAAGATGGCTACTACAATTACTTTATTCATTCAGGGTTTAATCAGGTGTTTTTAAAATAAAAATTTTATTTAAATACATACTCTACATGGTAAAAACTAAAATAATTTTAATAAATATAAAAATCTCTGAATTTATGACCTAACTTATATATATATATATAATCTTATTAAATAAGTAAATCATAATTTATAAATAAGGTATCAAAATATATTAAAGTGCATTATTAAAAAAATCACATATTTCTATGTTTTTTTAATTTTATAAATAAATGTTTGTAATTTCCTCTTATTACAAACTTTTAAATGAATATAATTTTATATAGATTCACAGGTTCAATAAATCAGCAACAGTAGTAAGTAACTATTCTTTATAAAATATTCATATAAAGCAGAAATTAGGAGTGAACAAATCCAAATTGCAAATTTCCCCAAATCGTCAAATGGAAAAAAATTGACTAATAATTTGATTTGATTTTTGAAAAAATAATCGATCACAAATAGTTTGGTTTAATATTAACTAAAAAAATTTAATCCTGAGATTAAATAAATCCGAAATTACATGTATATAATTTTTAAAAATATTTTATATATAAAATTATTTATCGTGATGTAATTTATAAATATTTCTTATACTTTTTCAGAGTTTTTGTTTTTTAACATATTATTTTAAATTTAAGGATCAAAATTTCAATGGTTCAATAAAGACTATAGTCCATAGATATTAATAACTATAATAAAGCTTAAATCAATACTAATACCGAAAAAAAATTCAATTCAATATTGAGAATGACAATAATGTTGAATGTTTATTATTTAATTTTACATTGATTTAGACAATTAAAATACATAAGCTATTTTTTTTAATATTTAGTTATATAATTAATCTTATTAGACATAACTCAACATGATTTAGTACTTTTAAAATATGATCGTTTCCATTATGACTTATGAACTTGCAATATTTCTTTTATGATTTCCTTATTACATTTTATTGAGAAATCTAGTATCATCACCTATCTTATATTTATATTATTTTCTAAAGAAATACCTTAGATAATTGTAATTTTGTAGACCAAAAACATATTTGAAGACAAGTTAATTATATGTTTATAAGGAGACTTTATCGCAAAAAAATTGAAATTCCAAAAAAAATAATAAACCCCCCCAAAAATTCGAGGTTTAAAAACCTATTTTTTGTTAGTTTAGTTTGGTTTGATTTATAGATTTAAAAATCTGATATACTGATTTGGTTTGGTATTTGAAAAATTCGAAACAATTCGATCCATGTACACTCCTAGTACAAATAATCTCTTCACATCGAACATGAGTTTTTTTTTTTTTCAAAATTAAGTAAAAAAACATAAATTTTTAGATCAAATTTTTACATTTAAAAAATTGAAATCACAATTTAAATTTTAAAATCCATTTTTTTTTTTTTGGAAAATCTGGGATTCAAATCATGATTTAAAATTAAAATTATGTTCACATTTCACATACAAAGTTGCTTTCAAATTAAAACTTTAAGTTTGAACCCCAAATCTTATGATTAATTAGTCTATAAATAAGCACTAATTTTAAATCAAAACTTATTCCGAAATCATAATTCTAGGCCTCTTCTTTTTTTTATTCCAACCTTATCCTCTTTAGCTTATAATTTTTGTGCTTTAATATTTATTACCTAGTTTAAAATAGAAATCTTATTAAAATTCAAAACATTATTTGAATTTGTCTTCTTAAGGATAATAAACAATTTATTGCTAAATCTTAATTTTTGGGGGATTTAACTCAAAAATTAAAAATCAAATCATATTTTACAAGGATCATTTACTCCCCCTGCTGATATGTTAGACGTGCTATCAGTAGGATGAGTAAGGGGAGAGCGATCAGACCCGAAGCGATTGTGGTGGAACTTTGGAAGAACACTATCAAGAATGGTATGTAGTGGTTGATAAGGTTGTTCAATGCTATTTTGAAGACTGTTGAGATACCCGATAAATGGAAGAGGAGTACAATGGTTTCCCTTGTACAAGAACAAGGATGATATCCAAGACTATGACAATTATAGGGGTATTAAGTTGCTAAGCCACACTATGAAGGTTTGAGAAAGAGTGGTGGAGATGAGGGTGAGAAGAGGAGTGTCTATTTCATAGAATCAATTTGGATTCATGGCGAGGCGATTGACTACTGAAGCAATCCATCCTGTTCGAAGACTGGTGGTAAAGTATAGGGAAAGAAAGAGTGACCTTTATATAGTATTTATTGATCTTGAGAAGGTCTATGACAAAGTTCTGAGGGATGTCCTCTGAATGTGCCTAGAGGCGAAAGATGTTCTAATAGTGTATATTAGGGTAATAAAAAACATGTATGATGGAGCCAAAACTCGGGTAAGAACAGTGGGAGAAGACTCAAAGTATTTTTTTGTTGAGATGAGACTTCATCAAGGATATGTGCTTAGCTTTTTTATTTTTGCCCTAGTGATGGATGAGTTGACATGCATGGTCTATTCAGGAAGAGGTCCCATAATGTATGCTTTTTGCAGATAACATAATACTAATTAATGAGACTCGAGATAAAGTTAATGATAGGTTGGAGGTTTGGAGACATACTTTGGAGTCTAAAGGGTTCAAATTGAGCATGAAATATTGTGTGATAAGAAGATACTACCTAAACTTAAAGGTAAGTTTTACAGAATGATGGTTAGACCATCATTACAATATGGGGTGGAGTGTTAGCCAGTCAAAAACTTGCATGTTCAAAAGATGTAGGTTGCAGAGATGAGAATGTTGAGATCGATATGTAGACATACCAGGTGTGATAAGATTGAGAATGAAATTATTCGGGAGAAGGTAAGAATGGTCTCTATGGCAGACAAAATGAAAGAAGCGAGACTGAGATGGTTTGAGCATGTGCAGAGGAGTGTCGACGCTTATGTTAGAAGGTGCAAGGGATTAGATTTAGGAGTTACATGGAGGGGTAGAGGTAGACCATAAAAGCATTTGAAAGAGATGATTAGACAAGATATGACACAACTTCACATCACGGAGGACATGACCGTATATAGAAGAAGGTCGCATATTAGGGTAAAAGGTTAATAAGCTAGTAGGGGTAGATTGTTGTCTTACCTTGTGTTGTAATAGGTTAGTAGGATTAGTCGCGTCTTAATATATTGTATTATTACTGTCCATCGGTTATTTTGCTACTTTTTATTCTTATTCATAGAATTGTCACAACTTTTCAATTTAATCATTATTTTATATCTATTTTTTTTTTATTTTTTGGACTAATATATTTGAGCCGAGGATTTTCCGGAAATAGATTCTCTATCTTTATGAGATAGTAATAAAATCTGCGTACTCTCTATCCTCTCCAAATCCCACTTATTAGATTTCACTGAGCATGTGATTGTTGCAAATAAATATTGTTCACTCTTTTAGAATGAGATTTGGACGTACAAACATAAAGCGGTACCATTGAAAAGTACGTAAATTTTCAAATAATGCAGAAAGTCCTATGTTTTTCTGTGTTGTATTTTTATTTTTTTTTAGGAAAAAATAAACCCATCAAACACCATTATATATGGTCTGGTACAATGCCGGCTAGTTTAATTTATTTTTTAAATATTTTTCATTTCATATTAAAGAGACCAAAAAACACTTATAATACGCAAACGTGGGAAGCTTAATTACGTGGCCATTAAATTAATTTTCTAAAATAAGCTTCTTATAATAATTAACAAAATACATAAATGTTTACTTACTCTTTTTTTTTCAACGAAATTAAGAAGAAATCATTATAAACTCCTTAAAGAAGTAATTATCCTAAGAGATAAAAAAGAGTATCAAATTTTCGCTAATAAAAGTGAAAGTTCAAATAATCAAATAATTAAACTACTAAGATATTCGAATCGTGACTTCTGTTTCCAAAGAAAAGATGAAAAAACTTATAATAATTTTGATTGTGTTTGTCTAATATTTTTTCTCTAAAAGAAACAAGCAACTTTTTTCTCAAAACTTATTTAATTATTCCAAACATATAAAATTGAGGAGATTAATTAAAGAACCTACCTATAATTAAGAACGAGTCAAAGAATGAATGCCCGTTTAATTCATTTTCTATAAAATAAATTTTAAAATTTGCAAATTATCGTAACTAATTTCTATATGGAGAAATTTGACTTGGTGCCTTTTTTCAAGAATTGTATGTGTAAAATTAAGTTTTCTTAGCCGAACCTTCCAACAAGAAAATTAAGACATAAAATTACTTGACTTTCAATATTATTATCTTCAAAAAATTATATCATTAATTGGAAGTATTAGTTAGAACAAGTTGAATAATAATAATACTGAAATATCAACTACTCCTAAGACACATATGACTTAAGTTTTTTAACCAATTTTCACGTGCAAAAATTTAAAGAATTTGTTGTGGTTAAACGAAAAATTTAATCGCATCGATGAAATATTTCAAACACACATAATTAAAATTTTAGTCAACTTTTACTTACGCTCTAAAATATTTAAAATTAAATCATATCAAACTTCACCTTATTTTGGAGAAAAAGGAACCTATTAATTGGCTTACAACACGTAGCAAGAGATCATGAAATCACTAAATTCAAACTAATGATACGATAGTTCAAATCAAACAACTTAACTATTTGGCTGTCCATTTTGGAGACATATTCAAAAGGATAATTAATTAAGTATATATATTATACTATGATTATCTCATAGATTGAAATTTCTAATATTTTTAATTATGACTAATTAGTGGCTAGTACTTTTATAAGTTTTCAACGTGTGACAATTGAAGTTACTAAAAAAGAAACAGAAAAGTAAAAGCAAGCCACAAGACTCATGGAAATTAAATATTACAAAACTGAGGAAGATTAACTAAAGAACTAAACTAATTAATTAGGAACAAGTCAAAGCATAAACTCCCATTTAAGTCCATTTCTACTAAAGAAAATTAACATTCTACATGTACAAAATTTGACTTAGTCACTTTTTTCAACATGTCTTCAAAGACTATGTATCCTCTACATAAATTTTATTTTCTTATACTAACATTCCTACAAGAAAATTAAAATCATAAAATTGTATCTAGAAATTTTTTATATGAGGTGTAGGTTGATTTTACTTGAGTTATTACTTACAAATTTCAATATTATTCTCTTCAAATAATTACAATATTACATGTTGTAAGGTGGCTTTATAAAAAAAATTATATATAAATTAAAAATTATTTTTATACATACGTATTAAATATTGAACATTCAAAGTCTAAGCTTTCGACTACACATTACTACGGATTATAGTGAAAAAATTTATTATTTATCATCGTTCATACAGAACTTTATTATAAAAATTTATCATTGGACGAGAATCTGAATGTTCTATTCCCTCTTTTAATTATAAAAGTTATAAGAAGTCCTTTGGGGTGACTTTTAGGAGAAAGGGACGTGCACTAACAAAAGCAAAATAAAATGTCAAAATCAAGGCCGCATATAATAATAATAATAAGCAATCGCATTGAAATATATAAAATTGACTCCAATATCATAAATTCATCTTTGTTTATGCTACTAACTCTCATTTTGGTCCTACTTTCAATTAATATATATTAAACTCCACTTAGATGTCCAAGGAAATGGTCAGCCACCTAAGACGTATGGAATATTTGTCAAGTTCCGCGTATCTTTATTTTGTAAGTAAACAATTAATTAGTACAAAAACCAATCACTTCTTCAATCCAAACAACCCATTGTTTATGTGTCCAAGTGAAAAGTCGTATCACTTTTAGATGTTTATGTAAAAAATTATGTCAATTTTTGGTGTCTTTCGATGGATTCAACCTTTAAAAATGATTTTTTTTGTTAATTAGTTATGGCATGTGAAAGTTGTGTATGTCTTAACGTATCTCATGTATTTATTGATTAATATAAACACGGTTAAGTTTTTACCTTTCGTACTTTGGGAAATATTGAATTACTGTACTGAAATTTTAAAAAAAAAATAGTAGTTTCAAATTTGGTATTATGATATTCGGTATATATTTAAAAAAATGTTTTATTATACGGCATTTGGTATTCATAAAATGTATTGGATTACTGAATCTGTCATACCGGAATAATTAAGTACACATATAATTAATATATATATATAGTATCATATAAATAATATTTTCTTTATTTCTTTTTAGTTGTCGTGATTTTCTTTTTTAGAGTCAAATCATATAAAGTTTGACTAGCATTTTAAGATGTATTTTAATCGTATTGATATGAAAAAATTTGTAATTTATAGTACTTTTTGTATAGTTTTTGAATATCTAAATTTTTATTTTAAAATATCGAATTGATGTAATTTACTCTCAAAAAATCAAATTGCACCAGTGCACACTTTTAAGGATTTGCAATTCCATTAATAGTTTCTCTTGAAATCGTAATTCTGTATTATTGAATCTAACAAATTTTGATTACCATACTGTACAAACCAAAACTAAAACTTAAAATACAAATTGGCAATGGTATAATATTTTCAAAAACTGAAATTAACGGACCAAATTTTTAAATGTTAACTGTATTGCACCATGAACAACCCTCAATTATCGATTGATTGTACAAGTAATAGTACTTGAATTAAGTACACAATAAGAGTTGAGTAAATCTATGTTATGAATCCAAATTTAGGTGTGGTAATGTTCACACAGATATCACACCATAATTATTCTCTTTTTTTCCATCTATACGCTTTAAAGTCGTAATGAATTTGGATTCGAAGGAAGGAAAGTGCTCCCTATCAGGATTTTTTTGAAGTTGAAACTTGTAATTAAGGGTGAAGAATCGATCCATTGCACATTACAATTATTCTTGTGATGTGTTATGAATCAAAGATTTGACATGGTATCAACTATCAAATTTTCCCATTCAAATTGTTATAGGAATGAAAGGATGACCATTCTAAAAGTATCCTGCAAAACTTGTCTATTGCAAGTTAAAAGAGTATAAAAATCAAGATTACTTGTACTAACAAGGGCAGGAAGTTAAGAGTATGTACAGTTGAAAAGAGAGATTTCATTATTAAGGGATGACTAATGGCATGGCAGGATGGCTAGTCAAGGTTCATCATCGCTTCCAAGCTCATCATCGTGGCTTACTGTATAGAGGCTTCCATCAGGACCCGCGACCTTAAACCTATGAGTTAATAGTACGAAGGAGATTAGACTCTTGGAATAACAAGATGTCACATTTAAGCGCAAAAGCACAGTAGATACCTCTCAAGAATGAACTTCCCTTCCTTGTACTTTTGGGTCTTGTCATGTGCAGCTTCCTGGTAATTACTTGGAGTTGTCAGTAAGAATATCAGGGATAACTAAAGATCAGAAGAAGAGAGATAAAAATCAAATCTTTGGTGAAGAGAAGGCTCACATATTTCCAGCCCACAATTGAGCCACACCGCACACAGAATATGTCAACAACAGTATGCATTCCGGTCATCATCATCCGGTCTTCTTTTGCTCCAGTTGTGACATTCACACTACAAAGCACAACAGAGGAGAGGAAATCAAAACAAACCATTGCAAGTGCATTCCATAGAAATGTGAATCTTATTTTCCTGTGATGCATAACACAATAGACTAAAACTATTTATCACCAGAAAATACAAAGACCGCTGTGACCTCAAGTAGATTATGTTGCTAGCAGTTCAAGCAATCGAAAAAGACTACATACCAGAAAGAAAAATAAAGTTATTAGAGGATATGTAGACGCATGAACTACTATAATACAAGCATTCACAGCCTGATTTAATCACTGATAGCTTCGAAGTTATCCTCCAATAATAAAGGTGAAAGCATTCCATATAAAATGGCAGGTAATTTTGAGCTTCACACGTCAAACAGCACTTACACTTTATCAAAGAGGTAAGCCCTTCCATGACTGCAGTGGAATGACTGTAAAAAAACTTAAAAGGTCATTAGAATACATATATGTGAAACAGAAATAACATAACTCATGTAAGAAGATGGTGTTTGCCAGCCAGTTTGCAGTTAGTAGGATGAAGACAACATAATCAGAAGCCCGGGAATAATACCAGCAAGAACTACTAATAGCATCAGCATAGCTCTTTTCAAGGGAATAGCCATTAGAAGTGACTTAACATCATTCGTATTTGAATAACCTAGCGAGTCATATTCACAGAGATAGGAATAAGATAGCAATAGATTGGACATGATGGCTAAAGGTGGTCTCTTCAAGGGTATACACATTAGAAAGTGAGTAACTTCATTTATATTCCAAATAAACTAGAGAGTTCAATACTCACATGGATTGGAACAAGATAGAAATAGATTGAAATGGTTGAAAAGATTAGGCTTAAGGACCAGAAATGCTGGGTGGCCTTATATAAAACTGATAATAACAAATGGAAAGTTATCCAAACTTCGTCATAAAAAAATGGACCAACAGTAAGTCTGAAGGCTAACCTTCAATATGAAAAAAGTTCAAATAACTACCTATAAAAATAACTTATAAACAAGAATCATACATCCATCAGGTACCACAGGTTGTCAGTATAAGAAGTCTGTTCAGTTACTTCTATTTGGTTGTTACATCTTGCCTAACAATATCAAACAGCTGATATTTTGCATGACTTTGTCTTCCATGGCTAGTATAACAAAGTCTCGCTGTTAAAATGTTGAAATTTTGAGTATTAGAATGACTTGGATATACTACAGAAAATATCCAGCACTAAATTCAAACCAAAATTTTCTTCCATTGATACAGGATACATAAATGATTATGCAGCAGTATTATGTGAAATACAATGGCAACTAGTGCCATAAAAAATTCAACATCAAGACCCAAAGTGAACTTCTGCCATTGTGAAGCATTGTATGTCAGTGCTTAAAGTCGTGGCTATTAGAAAAAGACAGACAAGAATCCAACAATTCGTGGTTATCTACTAAACTCATTTATACGTAAGAAAACTCTGTAGCAACTTTACGCTAAGAAAACTAGACTAGGCCCAGTGGTTCGTGCACTGGGGTAACTATCTATTGCAAGCTACACAATCCTCTGTTCCAGAGTCCAGGTTATGAGAGAGATAAGCCATGTAAAGCCAACCTAATGATTAATACTGGTGATATCCATTTCATAGTGGATCCTGCCAAGGCCAACACATTCCCACTATACTACTAAATCGACAATCACAATTTTGAGAAATCAGAATTCCCTGTCTGGACTCCAGAGAAAGTCAATAGATAAGACGCCCTTGTATCTGAAGTTCGTTTTGGGCACTGTAAACTTGACCTCAGAACCGGCTTCACTTAGGATACCCAATTTTCTTTTTGCCTAGGTTTTCATCTCTTTAAATATTTGTTTTCGCATGAAAAGGAAATTAACTGATCTTTCACTTGTTTGATATAATTGAATCTCATCCTTCAACTTAAAAAAGGCTCATTAGCAATTTGCACGCACATTTAAGGGATATGGATTTCACAAGTTGTAAAACCTACATGACAAGGTAAGAAAATAATAGGTCCAAATGAACTGAGACCAATGTATTCAACCTAATGGTAGGATTGCCCTTTCCTAACTGATCTCCTTGCTTTATCTTCCAGATTCTATAATTTGAAGTTTGAACCAACTATTGTACTTCTCTTAATTACTGTTTTTCAAAGTCCCAAAGCGAAATAAGTGGGTTTTATCTCCTTATATGGTAGACCAATCCTCACCTTAGGAGCTAGATCTTGAGGTTGAGTTAGGTCCAATTTCCACTTCCTTTAAAAATACACTAGAACAAAATTGACCGACAACAACAGGTTGCAGTTTGTAAAACCCACAGATAAGGCCATACTTGATTTGTCCAGTTTTAATATTTTGGAAATACAACTTTTTAGACATTTTGACATAAACCTGATTATTGCTGGTGAAATGTTATATATCGAGGTAACAGAACAATATACCAACCAAAATGTGATAACAATATATTGGAACGAGACCAATGGAATCTTAATTAGTTGATGGGTGACCTCTATAAAATGTGAAAATGAAATACAGTTTGCTCTAAACATTGTCTAGTACTACATGGAGGCGAATCAAGCATCTCTTATAGGAGAAGGTGCACTTCCTAAAGAGAAGGTTGCCTATCAAGTTGGATAATGGAAAACCTTTGAAAGACACTCATCATTTATCACTCCAAGATAATAGCCTACAACTTTCCTGAGATCTAGCTAGCTAGGTTGCTACTCATATTTCATTCCAAGTTTCAAACTAGTAGCAAAAGCACCAATTAGGTAGGGGATGGGTGGGGAGGGAGAGAAGTGGGAGAGGGAGCAGGGAAGGGGAACAGAGAAGAACCATGTTCATGTGATGATTTGAATCAGAAATTTGTTCATTTTCCATCCAGAGGATGATATATCATAGAATTCCAAACATTTTTTTTTCTGAATAGGATAAAAGATTCCACTTTGCTTAATTGATATAATAATAAAGATGTTGGTGAAAAAACACCATAACTCAATCAACTATACCTCAATCCAAAGTTAATTAGGTAAACCACGCGAATCCTTTATATCCATTCCTCGTTGTTTGAGTCTATTTCATTCAAATGCTGACATACTTGAGACAACTTATGATGTTTGAGCCTATCTCATTCAAATACTGACATACTTGAGACAACTTACCGGTTCCTTAAATTATAGGCTTAATAAATGTTACACATTCCTACATTGACATGCAAATTTTCAATAAACCAAAACGGCTCTTAGCAACACTGAACTTCATATATGTATCGTAAATAGGCCTTAATCCCAACTAGTTGGTATTGTTCATATGGATCATTTCCTTCTTTTTTCTTCAGCCTGGCAAGATCCGCATTGATTCTATGCGGTTTTGGGTCTTTGGAGACAATAGGGCTGCTAGCAATTTTAATTCTACCTTGTCTGCTTTTGGAACCTTCAATCATTATGATATCACACATGTTGACCAGCATATTGGGAAGTCTTAAGTAGAACATGGTCAAACCATCTCAAGCGGACTTGTATATTTTATCGTCTATGAATTCCATATGTCTCCTCAATATGATGTAATCATTTCTAATCTGTTCCAATCTTGTATAACACTATATATCTATTATAAGTATCACATTTCCACAATAGTTTAGAATATATTTTTACGGCCCAACATTCATTTCCATATAACTTTGTTAGTGACACACCTATTATTAGGACTTGCCTTTAGACATTCTCCTCAAAGACTTGCCTAGATTTTTGAACTATCTGCATTTAGGTACCAAAAACCTAGCTAATCTCACTTCACCTCCCCTATGTGCCACTTATAGGAATTAAGTTTATAGTAATTTATTCTGTCTTACTTCTAATTATCCTAAAACCTATACTCTAATACTTTTTGACGGTTCCGTTTAAATTCCTAGATAATTTGCCGATTAATACATTGTTGGGAAATGTAATGCACATATCCCAAAATTTTTAGTTAAAGAAAGGGATGGAGTATTCAACACCAATTTCAGATGGTAGATAGGCTAAAAAGAATAAGCGATCATCGGCTTTTTTCTTGAATGTAATAGCTTAGCTAGGCAAGTCTTGGGGCCACTTGTAACAAGAAAGAAATGATGATATTCAGGAACAATGCCAAAAGGTTGTTTATTCAACAACCAGCATACATCCACTTCAAAACAGACAGAAAGAAATTAATTACACAAGCTACAAGATAAATACACAGATATCCAGCCAAGTACATCTGTGTGTTATTCAGACATTTGTTGGGTTGTAATGCAATGATACTTCTCTACAAAAACATGAGAATGAATTAGACCAATATCTCAGTCTAGCCTAAATGCACCCTTGAGAGGATAGTCCCCGAACAATCCAAAGCTCTGGGAGGCACATCCAACAACCAAGGTAGGGGGAGCAATATTCAGCATATTACTAAATCAAGCAACCCTGCAGAGTGGAAACTGTAAAGAGACAAGGAATGACTGCAACTCTCATCACTGCCTCCAACACCTAACGCACCCGCCCCACTCACCCACCCCAGACCTTACGCTCTGAAGAGATCATGGGAAATTGCTAGCCTTGAATCTCAAGCAAGCTCATCCACAGCATGGTCCGCACCCTGTGTATCCCAGTCTGTTCTAACTCCCAACCTTTATCTTCTGAGATTCAGAGAACAGAAATATACTAGATAAGAAAATTTATTTCTTTCTCCATTTGCAACCAGGTATTGACATCACATAGTTACGCATGGCTGTAAGGAGCTTGCACTAGACTAAAATGAAGCCAAAGTATCAAAAGAACAACATATCAACCAAGTGTTCCAAAATACCAAGAAACCATTTGACATTAATGATAAATCAATCAACTCTACCACTATTCCATACTAGTCATAGCCAGTTATATGCATCCTCTTTATTCATTCCACTCTGCTCAGATCATTTCCTATTAGCCATAATCAATATCAGCACAAAAAATAGTAAGATACAAATGGTATCTCCGATTCTCTTCTAGCTTATTCAATTGTCAACAAACAAAGCATCTATACATGAAACTAATAATATTTCAAGTCCAGCAGACAATCATGGTTGGGATCCCTCCACCCTAACCCGAGGTCTCGGGTTCAAACCCTGAAAAAATTCCTATGGAAAGCATCGCCCCCAAAAATGGACCCTGCAACCCGCGAATAAACAGAGAAAGGGAAAAACCAACCTTAGAAATAATGTGATCAGCCAACGCAAGATGGGTTTGACAGTGCTTGCATCTGTAGATGTTTCCTTCAAGAGTTATCACAAAAAGCCTACCCATTTTCTGAATTTGCTATGTACCTTCAAATAACCGATCAAAATTTATACCCTTTATTCAACCACAAAAAAACACTGTTTTATCACAAATTAAAACATCAATTCAAAAAAAAACCCAAAGAAGAAGAACAAGATAATCGATCCAAAGTTACATTTTGAAGAATTGGTACAAAATTCCAGTCCCGTTTCATACTAATTCGACAATCATATATAAATGCAGATGAAAGAAGGAAAAGAAAAAAAAGATTCGAACCTGAACCTGAGAAAAGTAGTAATCTTCCGAGCAATTGAGTATGTGTTGGTTATATTTATAGGCACGGAATTGCGAGAAATCTGTATACACGGAAACTCAACAAAATTAAACTCGGGATTTGTAGTTGCAGCTGCCATTTTTCCTTTTCCCCTCACAATTTGCATGATAAATTTTGGAGATATTATTCAAAACATATGAAATTTTACTCCAATTATTAGTCTATATTTTAAAATTATTTTTTTAATGATCAACTTAATTTAAATGCATTTTTATTTATCACTTAATATAAAAAAAAATGATCAAAAATTTTTGTAGGAGCATGACGCTCTTAAAAATATTGAAAACACTCTTGAATTTGATGATTATTTACAAGTATACTTCACCCATATTGTAAGATCAAAAGTGTATTTAAGTTGAGTTAGTTAAGTAAAGTGATATTTTTAAACTGTCAATACGAAATAAATAATTCACACCAAATTACGGATGGTTGTAATGCTTCTCTTAAAATTTTATTGTTGTTGAGGCATACCAACTCATAATTATGTGAGGAAGTATTTGATTGACAAATGGACAACTGCATGTCAAGTGGTCAAAGACCAATTGCCCTTTCTCACACTAAGGTAGGGGTGGACATAAATATAAAAAAATTAAAAAATCGAATCAAATCAAACTAATTTGGTTCTTTGATTTTTCGATTCGATGTTGATGTTATGTTTTAAAAGTTTGATTTTTTGGTTCGGTGTTCAGTGTAACGGTCTCAAAACTTTGGTGCACCGAAGAACTTGACTTTTATTTAAATTTTTTTATATATATATTAGACCAAAAAAATAAAATTATATATATATATATATATATATATATATATCAATTAGCAATTAAATCATTCATGAAACAAGTCAAAGTAGTAACAAATTTATAATTTATATAGTTACCTTGAAATATTATTTTCTTAGAGAAATTCAACCATATTTTTGTTGATTTATGTCATATAAATGATATTTTCATGTTTATTTTTCTCAAGCAATCGTTGGAGGCACAAGTTCTTGAATAAGATAAATATAGTTTTTTTAGCACAATTAGTGTTCCATGGAATCATATCATCATTTAACATGATTTTAAATTTTTAAGTGTCTTACTCATTTTATTTTTCATTAGTGTGCACCGAAAAACTGTTTTAAAAATACCAAATAAAATCGAACCGAACTTGAAAAAATCGAACCGAAAATATTTTGGTTCGGTATATTGTGCACACTTTTTCAAAATCGAAAACCAAAAAACCGAATCAAAATTTGCTAAAACTAAACCGAAAAACCAAACGCCCACCCCTACACTAAGGTCTGTTTGGAAAGTCACCTTGCAATTGAAATTGATGTAATTATTATGATAGAAATTACCAACCTATTAATAGAACAGTCTGGTAATTATTGTGGTTTGTTTGTTCACCACAATGTAAATGCAGTATAATTATAGATATATTTTTTGATGTCACAAGTGCAATCATAAGATTATATTAAATTTTAAAAATAAAACTTAATTATCAAACACTAAAATTTATATTAGACAAACAAGGGCCTTTTTATAAATGATATTAAAATAAATATTTAAGATATATATGATCATTTTAAAATATATTAATCTACACTATATTAAAAGTGTGAAGGCCCTTAGAAATATTGATTGAACTTTTTGCCCTTCATTAAAAGACTATGTTTTAGATAAAATCATTTTTTCACAAATTTTTTTTAAATTATTATTTAATTATATTTATAATATTAACTTCTAAAATATATGGAAAGAAGTGAT
>JBCEWC010010551.1:0-17538 GCA_038996855.1 Solanum aculeatissimum | reverse complement strand
CTATGATGGCTTGATCGAGGGTCTTCGGGTCCTCTTTCGCCATGTCACATCTAGGCCCCTATCCAGGTCGTGACACTTACCCAATAAAATCCTTTGAAAATCTTCTTCCAAAATAGCCCAAAAGTTTGATAAGTTCAAAAATGGAGTAAAAATGGTGTCTCTCTAGTTTAAAATTATTCAGTTACAAAATGTTCTCCGCGAAGGTGAGTAGGGTCCCACAAACACAGAGTTGACTGTCAAATATACCTCCGCGACTGCGGAGACCAACCTATGAACACGGAGAACAAAAGGGAGGGGGCACTCACTTACACGTAAACTTCGTGAATGCGGATCAACCCTCCGCGAAAGTAAAAGGTTACCTCACCAGACCTCCACAAATGCAGGGGCTTCTCTGCAAATGGGGAGAAGGAATTGCCCTGCACAAGATAATAGCAAAAACTAGGAATACCAAGTCCAATTCCTAACTCAGAACAGACCCCTAAAACTCATCTGAACTCTGAATTACATAAACTCTATATGTATACATATCTGAAACAACAATCCAAACTCAACAGAATCATCAAAAATTGATTTCAAGGCTTCCTCACCACATTTACCAATCTGACTCGGTAAAACTAGTTTAGAACACAAAATACCAAAATTTCCCTTGGCAACTCCAAAAATTATTCTGAGACCATTTTTAGCATTAATTTACCATCCGAAATCACTAGAACTTTTGGAATTACAATTCGAGTTTCTGATGTTCGAATGTTGACCAAAGTCAAACTTTGGTCCCAAAAATAAATAAAATCACAACTTTAGGCCTAACAACCTCATTATAACTTTAAATTTAGTTTTGCAACTTCTCATAGTTCAGTTTCAACATTCCAAAACTAATGAAATCGACAAATCCCCGATCCGACACCAGAAAATCAGAATGATACAAAAACTCACTTTTTCAACAATTTAAGCTTCTAAAAAGTGCAAAAACTCATATTTACCATTTAAGCTCCAGATTTCAGTTTCAATCATTCAAATTGTTCAAAATAGGCCAAAAGCAACTTATAGAAGGGTAAAACAGTAATTTTCATAGATAAGGCCAAAAATGACCAACCAGGTCATTATATCATTCAGCACTAAAAAATAATGTTCATCTTTGAACATAAAGTAAAGAGATGTACCTGAAGCCTCAAAAGGCTAGGATATTTGGCCCACATATCCGACTCGAACTCCCAAGTACCATCATCAGTAGAACAGTGTCACCACTGAACCTTCACAGAAAGTATATCTTTGGATCTTAATCTCGAGACTTTCCTATCTAAAATAGTTATAGGCTCCTCCTCAAAGGTCAAATCTGAACCCAACTCAATAGAGTCATAAGAGATCATATAGGACTCATCTGGAATATACCAGTAAAGCATAGAAACATGGAAAATAGGATGAACAGATGATAATCTTGGTAGTAAAGCCAGCTCATAGGCAACCTCACCAACGCTTCTAAAAATGTCAAGTGGGCCAATGAATCTGGGACTAAGCTTGCCCCTCTTCCTGAATCTCATCACACCCTTCATGAATGAAATCTTCAGCCAAGCACTATCATCAATAGAGAACTCTAGAGGCTTAGTGCTCTAGTCAGCATAGTTCTTCTAACGGCTCTGAGCTATCAAAATCCTACCCTAAATCAAATGAACTCGATCCATGGTATCTCTAAGTAGGTCCACACTCAACACATCGTCAGAACCTGAGTCAAACCATCCAATGGGTGATCTACACCTCTGGCCATACAAGGTCTCAAGTGGTGTCATCTAGATGTTGGAATGATAACTATTATTGTATGGAACTCTGTCAAAGGTAGGTGTTGGTCCCATCGGGCACCAAAATCAATCACACAAGCCAGTAACATATCCTCCAACACTTGAATGGTGCGCTCAGACTGACTTTTTGTCTGGCGATGGAAAGTAGAACTCAAATCCACTCTAGTACCCAAACCACGTTGTAGAGCCCGCCAAAAATGAGAGGTGAATGCAAATTCTCTGTCAGACACTATCCGTAATGTCACACCATGAAATCTGACTATCTCCTAGATATACAACCTTGCAAACTGCTTTGTACTGTAGCTAGTCTTTGCCGGTAAGAAGTGAGTTGACTTGATCAAACGATTAACCACAACCCAAACTGAATCAAACTTGCCCAAAGCCATGGGCAAACCTGTAACAAACTCCATGGTCACTCTTTCCCCACATTCAATAGGGAATTGGCATCTTTTGCATCGATCCACCGGGCTTTTGGTGTTCATACTTGACTTGCTGATAATTCAAACACTTTGCCACAAATTAAGTTGTCCCTTCTCATATCGAACCACCAATAATGATGTTTTAGGTCATGGTGCATCTTAGCTACTCCCGGATGGATAGAATACTTGGCACAATGGGTCTCATCAAGAATCAGTCTCACCCAATCTCCCACTTTGGGTACACAAACTCCACTATTTATCCTCAAAACACCCACAAAATTAATGATAGCTGGCTTGGCTTCACCCCACAATACTTTGTCACAAATCAAGCGTAACCTGGGGTCCTCAAACTTATGAGCACATATCTGATCAAACAAGGAAAATCTAGCCTCACAAAGGTCAAAATACTATGGGGAGGAGAAATATCCAACCAAACTATGTGTCTAGCAAGCAACTGAACCTCTAAGGCTAGGGGTCTCTTCTCAACCCTCAAGAATGCCAAACTTCTCATACTAGTAGTCTTTCGGCTAAAGGCATCAGCCACATTATTGGCCTTCCCGAGGTGATATAAAATAGAGATATCATAATCCTTAAGCAACTCCAACCACCTACATTATCTCATATTCAAGTTAGGCTGAGAAAAGATATATTTGAGACTCTGGTATTCAATGAATATCTCACAATGCACCCTATAGAGATAATATCGTCACAACTTCAATATAAATACAATCGCAACCAACTCTAAGTCATGGTAGGGTATTTTCTTTCATGCACTTTTAACTGTCTAGAAGAATAAGCTATCACCTTGCCTCTTTGCATCAATACACCACCCAAACCCACACCAGAGGCATCATAATAGACCATGAATGGCACTCCCTCCTTGGATAAAGAAAGAATTGGTGTTGAACTCAACAAATCTTTGAGCTTCTGAAAGTTTGACTCACACTCATTCGACCGTTAAAATGACACAACCTTTTGAGTTAATATAATTAATGTGGTTGTTATAAAGGAAAAACCCTGAATAAACTGTTGATAATACCCTGCCAAACTAATGAAACTCTTAATCTCAGTAACAGAAGTATGCCTAACCCACTCATGCACGACTGTCACATTGGCCAGATCAACCATAATACCCTATTTTGATACAACATGGCCAAGAAATGCAACTGAATCAAGCTAAAACTCACATTTTGAGAACTTGGCATACAACTTCTCATCCCTCAATCTCTAAAGTACGATCCTCAAGTGTTGAGCATGATCGGCCTCGCTCTTTGAATAGACCAAGATATCATCTATGAACACAATCACAAAGATGTCCAAATAGGTTTGAACGCTCGGTTCATTAGCTCCATAAGGCAACAGGGCATTAGTCAACCTTAAATACATAACTACGAACTCATAATGCCTATAACAGATCCTAAAAGTAATCTTGGGATATTAGACTCCCAAACTCTCAATTGATGATAGTCGGACTTCAAATCAAACTTGGAGAATACCGAGGCACCCTGTAACTGATCAAAAAGATCATCAATACGAGGAAAGTGATATTTATTTTTTATGGTCACTTTGTTAAGCTGATGACAGTCAATACATATACAAATAGTACTATCTTTCTTCTTCACAAATAATATAGGAGCACCCCAAAGAGACACACTCAGATGAATAAATCCCTTTTTCAGCAAATATTTCAATTGCACCTTTAACTCCTTTAATTCAGCCAAAGCCATCCGATAAAGAGGAATAGATATGGGCTTAGTGCCCGGCTCCATATCAATAGCAAAGTCTATATCACGATCAAGAGGAACAGTTGGCAAATCAGTAAGTAAGACATCCATAAACTCTCTAGTAACCCTGGTGTCCTCCAAAGATGGAGAATCCTGCATGACAGCCCGAACATGAGCCAAATAAGCTAAGCATCCCTTCTCTTATCATCCGACAAGCATGCATATAAGAAATGGCTCCCTTAGTTTAGGATTTAGGTGCTCCGGTCCATACCAACTGAGGTAACTCTAGACAAGATAAAGTCACTACCTTCGCATGGCAATCAAGAACAACATAATGAGGCGATAACCAATCTATACAAAATATCACATTAAAGTCTACCATATCTTACAATATCAAGTCAGCAATAGTATCATTCCCCATAAAGGTCATAACACACCCCCGATATACTCGATTCACCACTAAAGATTCACTTATTGGGGTAGGAACACATATAGGCTCAATGAGTGGCTCACATATAATATTAATATCCGAAGTAAAATAACCCAACACATAAGCATAAGTAGAGCTTGGATCAAATAAAACCAAAGGTAAACAGTGGCATACGGGAACCATACTTATGATAACTACATCACATGTCTCTGCCTCAGCTTTATATGAAATAACATAGCAAACATTACGACCACCACTATCCTGAGGGCCTCCACGGGCTTCACCTCTCCCTGTGCTATGTCCTCCTCTAGTACCTCCCCTCATGCCCTGAGAGATATCACTAGTGGTTGGTGTTGGGGCTGGACGGGTTGGCTGAGAACCTAAAGCCAGAGTGGGAAAACACAATGTGATCAATAATTGTCGAAGTGCCCAGCCTCATCACAAACATAACAACTCTCGAATCACATCCCTTAAATGACTGTGCCGAGAACCACCATGTCTGACCAAACCAAGAGAACTATCACGACCTATCTGAGTAGGCCTAGACATGTTAACATTGTCAGATGCTAGAAGAGCTATTTGAACTGCCAACCTTGTTGGCCCTGCCTTTAAAACTCTCAATCCCGTGGCGGGTGACCACTAAATTATCCATGATGATGGAACCTCTTCCCACCACCCTGTCTGCTATGTTGACTACGCTCTATCATAAGAGAATGATCAACAACAAACTGAACTGTGCCTCAAGCTAGAACCAAGGAAGTTGTAGCCTCGTGAAGATACCCTGCCAATCCCTTTAAGAAGTGTTGAACCCTCTCAAACTCAGTAGTGATGCTAGACAAGGCATACCTGGACAATGCATGAAATTTGGACTCATAGTCTGACACTATCATAGAACCCTACTAAAGTCTATCAAACTCATTATAACGACTATCCCAAAGACTGTATGGCACGTACCTCTAAAATATTATCACAGTGAACCATGCCCAAGTCATAACTAGGGAACCAACAGGTCAACAAGCCACAATTGACCTCCACTACTCATTGGCAAGACTGATAAGTAGTATAAGAAATTCCATCCGATTCTAAAATGGCCAAATTACACAGTCGATCCTGACACTTTGTCAGGAAATCATAAGCTCTGTCACCCGGGGTGCCATCAAATCTCAGAGGAGCTAGTCGAAAAAACCTCTAAAAACTCTTCTGCTCAGTTGAAAACATCGTTGGGATAGAAAAAAATGGTGGCACCATAAACAAGGGTGGTGCAATGGATGGAGCAACTGCCAAACTCTGAAACTGTACACCTGCACCCAGCTGAGGTGTCTGAAGTGGAGTCACAACTACCAAAAGAGGATATGCTAAGGTTGGAAAAGGACTAACATGGGCCATAGCTTGCTCTTCTAGGTCCATAGTAGGATCAATTGGTGTTGCAAAAACTGGTACCTCAACTATAGCTGGAGATGGAGGAGCTCCCTCCAATCTAGCCAATAACCTCAATAGCAATTCCTAAATTGACGGTGTAGGGGTTGGAGTTAAGGGTGGAGGAATAGGATGTATAGGCCCCCCTGGCTCGTATGCAGACCTTATAGAAGATGACCTTGGCTTCCCTCTTGGTGGAGCTGCCCCTCTAGCAAGACCTCGACCTCTGGCCCTATCTCGAGCTCTGCCTCGACCATAAGTAGGAGTCACATCAATGAACTTGGGCTCTCCCATGGATCATTGGGACCTCATAATCGGTGTCTGCACAAAAAGAGTAGATTAGACACTTTCAAAGTGGGTAATACAAAGAAACATATGAATCAAAAGCAAGACATGAAAGTTTTCCTAAAAAGTATCCAGTAGACTCCCAGAGATGGATGTGAACGTCTACACATAAATCCACGAGACTCTACTAGACACCCTGCTCTTGTCTCATGAGCCCAATGAACCTAGAGCTTTGATACCAAACTTGTCATGACCCAAAATGGGTCACGACTAAAAAAAATGTAATAAAACAGAAGTCAACACTACATAACATCAAATATCCCAAAACCTGGAGTCATGAGTACAAGAGCATCTAAAGCAGTACTGAAGGAAAAATACAACTATCCCAAAGGAAAATACAAGGTTATCTCATAATATCTGATACATAGTCTAATAGAAAAGAAATGAAAGATGATCCAAAGATCCACGATGACTCAAAGTCTGAGCCTTACCATAAAGATATGTGTGATATCCATAACACTCCAATAGAATGATCAACTACCTTATCCCAGACCTTGTGTACGATCTATTGGGTTGAAACAAAGTAGGGGTGAGTACACCAAAATGTACACAGTAGGTTCAACCGATTGGGTAAAAGAACTCAAACAAATATGTAACAATGAAATATCCTATACCTGCATCAAAAAAATTAGTACACAATAAGGATATACAATAAGCCTCATACGGTCTCCCACATGTCCAGTATAACAACACTATAGGCAATAACTACATGGTATATGCAATGTCATCAAATAATGCATCAACTATCTCATGAACTTGCCACCTACTCGTAGTCAAGGGTGTTACACTGTCTTATCTTTGCCACCTTGTCACGACCCGAAGGTAGGGCCTAGATGTGACATTGTGAAGGTGAACCTGAAAGTCCTCGATCAAGCTATCATAGCATCATCACACACATCATCGGTTCGAAAGTGCATATATTAAACAAATAACATGTAAGTCTAGGGGATTTCGGGGCTTTGGACTCAACCTATGAGGATGTTTCCGGGAATGGGATAGACATGAATCACATAGCACATAGAAATTACGTTATAAGGGACGGGTAAGCATGACTCAAGCTATGGGGGCAAGCAGGGTTATGGAATTTCCACATAAGCACATTCCCAAGCCAAACACATCATAATAGCATAAGTGGAAACAGAAGCATAACATAAGATATCATCATTCAACATAGATAGCTATATCATTATGAGTATCACGTAGCATAACGTTCAATAGGGTCGATATATCTAATAATGCCTCTACATAAGATAAGACGGGGCCTCGACATAATCCGGGCTCACCCTAAAGTCATAAAGTAAAGGAACATAAAGTAAAGACAAGGTAGATTAAAGTGGGTGTTGCCCTTGAAGTATAGGGCTCACCACAATCAATAACTTCAAGATTCTTGATTAGCCATCTAGCGGAGGATGAAAGTCACCTTCGTTCCTTACATGCTTAGAACATGTAGACAAGAGTATGGGTTAGTACATAATAATGCACTAAGTATGCGGGTATGAAATGCATATGTACATGAACCTACAACGAACTATATGGAAAGAGCACATATATAGAAGAAAAATATAGGAACGGATGGTATACCAAGATGCTATGAAATCCATGATGCATAGAATGCCATAATACTTATAGTATAGGGGATGTGACCATAACCGACATCCAAACGCATGTGAGCTACAACAGGAACTTGCCCGATGAGCCCTCCCATCGGATCGGAGAAGATTACTTGTCAAAGGTAATTTACACCACACCTTATGACCCAGTCATTTCTGTATGATGACCACCTTCCTTACGACCTGGTCATTTCAGAAGGAAATACATAACATATCATATCATAGCAAACCTTACGGGCCTCCCATTTTGGTTGCTTACCTACATTGGCACATAGTTGAGGGAAAGGAGTGGTGCCCTTGGGAATAGCCCACTTACTACTCTAATCATTTTCTGTGATAAGTCGTCATCCCACAAGAATACGTATACATATACATACCTTTAAAATGGAACGGAAATACTCGACATCATAATCATGCATAATTAGGCTTAAAGGCCAAATAGACTTTCATGTCAAACTTCATGCATAGGAGTAGCTCCATACTTGTTAAAATCATATTGGTGTAAACACCCATAGTTGCTCAAAGAGCCAAATCAAAGATATTATGTGATCACATTCTGGTCATAACTCATACTTGTTCAAAATCATAGTCATAAACATAATTGAGACTTAGACCACACCATATACTTCTTGAAATCCAGTTCATGCATGTTGTCACACCCCATTTTTCCTCGCGGAAAAGGGAACCTGGACGACGTCGTGCCAACAACTCTTTTGGGATTTTTTTGAAATTGAAGGACGAGACGTACCTAATGAGTTAGGGTGTATTAGAACACCATTCTAGGCCTAAAACTAAACCTAAGGGTCAAAGTTAATCAGAGACTAGGGTAAGAGTTCAGGTTACCTCAAGAGGAAGGTGTTAGGCACCCCTCAAGGTCCGCAAAGGCGGGTTCCGACCGTATCTCTATTCTATGTGGGTTGAAAATAAGGGTCTCTTATTTTACTAGAAGGTTAATCCTAAAAATTGCCTAAGTGATAAAAAGTTTTAAGATCTAAGCGTAACTCATTATTTAAGAGAGTAAATTATTAAATCTTGTTTATTTTAAAGTTTATTTTTCTAAGACGTTTTGCCTAAAATAATTTAAATAAATAATAAAACAAATAAAAAAAGAGCTACCCCAAGCAAGTAGGAATAAACAAAGGAAATAAAATACATAACAATAAATAAAATAATCTTCAAGGCCCTCCTCCTTCTAATCCAAGGTGACTCTTCACATCCTTATTAGCAAGAAACTTAAAAGAAAACCTGCAACACTAAAAGCAAACTAGCAGTACCCATAACAGATAATAATGACAAATTTTAAATAAAATAAACATTTGAAGAGTACATGCATATAAAAAGAGTAGACACTCACCGATTAAATTCACCAATTAAAATCAAACTTGATCTTCAAATTTGACAGAATTATAATATTTTTCAAAAAGACAGAGAGGAGGATTGTATGAAGTAAAAATATTTTTTTCGTTGTGTATCCGACAAAAAAACGTATATCGTCAAGGTGAATAAAGGACCCCTTTATATAGTGAGGAGAGTGCATAATTAGTGAAGAAATAAAAGGCAAGAAATAAAGTACCAATCTACCATTACCATAATTAAAGCAATAAAATAGGAACAAATAAATCATGGATTCAATCAAGATTTTACCAAAGATACTGCAAGTGAATAAAGAGTACTAATTAAGGGAAGTGAGGGAGCAAAAATTATTGGAAAATAACAATAATTAAAAAAAAAGAAACGATTAAAAAAATTCATTCTCTCATATTCAGTAATCAATACCTAATAACTTTATCGCTTACTTTCCCCGACTCGAACATTCTAGTCTCATAGAATCAATTGGAATATTTTCATCAATCAAGCAAGTAACTGTATAAAAAATTGAATAAAAATAAACTGCCTCTTACCATGAATACTACATACAATTTGTCCGAAGAAACTAACTAAGCATGAAATCTCCGCAATCAACATTTACCATAATCGGGAAGGTACCAAACTTTCCCATAATTAGTAAAAAAAATAATTTAAACAAAATATATAATAATTTTATCACAGAATGGTGAAAATAAGTGAAAGTCACCATAATTACTAGCACACATAATCTTAGTCACAAATTTTCCAAAGCAAAATTACAGTTAATCACATAATTTCAAACATCTAATTTATCCGATGGACAAAACTTCTCAATATGCTTAGAACCAATGGGATTAACAAGTGTTAACAATTGTGTCACGCATGCATCACAAGCTTTCATAGAAAAGGAGAAAACGTTGCAGTCATACTGCATACATAAAGAGATTTATAGTAACAGAAGATAAATTGGAGTAGCATGAACATTTCAAGGACATATGTGGATGGATTCTCTACGGATCCTTCTTAATCAACTTGGAAATTTCTAAGGTTTTGCTAAATCTATATCCACAACCCTTTATCGTTTCCATCACCATCTTCGCCGGAAAAAAGGTTAGTTGGTGGCTGTTGCATGGTGGTTTTGGATGATAAAGTGGGATGGGGAGAGGAGAGAATAGAGAGAGGTGAGGGGGCACTTCTGGGGTAGCGGTTTCACCGAAAACGGAGAGGGAGAGGGTGGCAAAGGGGTTGCTGAAAGGGGTCATTTGGGTTCGCTTGTTTATAGAGTTTTTCGATGGGTTTTTGGTGAGGTGGGGAGGACGTGAGAGAGATTTAGGGTCGTAAAATTTGTTGTTATTTGTTGGTTGTTTCTAGGGAGAGATAAGGGGTTGCAGCGGTGGCCCGATGTGGTGGTTATTCGCTGGCGTCTAGCTGGTGGAGGAGATAAGGTGATGGGGTTGGGGTTTTCTGTTGGGTTGAGGGGAGAGAGAGAGAGAGGTAGCAGGGGTGGTGAGGAGATGAAGGGTCGTGGCGGTGATGAAGGGACAACGAGATAGGAGCACCGGATGGCTGCCGTCGCTGGAGGGAGATGGGCAGCGATGGTTGTGGCAGCTGGAGAGTGAGAGAGAGAAAGAGACCGATGGTGTTGTTCAGGAAAAGGGAAAAATGAAAACGTTTTGTGATTTGGGGTATAAAAAATTAAAAAGAATTAAAAATATTTTAATGTGGGTCGTTGGATTAAAAGTGATGAATGGGTGAGATCAAATCATGTTAAAATAGTTAGAATTGAATTTGGTTATTTTAAAATAAAGCCAAAATTGACCCAAATAGGATAAACTTTAAAGAAGTGGTGAGGAATTTGGCTAAAACCGAAATAAATTTCTAGAAAATTGACTAGAATTGAAATAAAATTGGTAGAAAAGGCTACGAATTGGATAAATTGGGATAAATGTGAATAGATGTCATTTAATTAATTACAACACTTATAAAATATATAATATTTTAACTAATAAACTTGACGTAAAGAAAAAATGTTCTATGTGCTAAAAATATTACGAAAAATATTAAACATATTAAAATCATTATTTTATATTAAAAATGATAAAATGATATATATTAAAATATGTTTATAACGTATTCAAAAATACGATATTGATATATTATTAATAATAAAAATGATAGTAATAATAAATAAATATTACCGCAAATATTATTATTACTACTAAAATGATTATAATTATAAAGGTAAAAACTAATAATATTATAACTAATAATATAAAGAAGTAATTTTAAAATGAGCAAATTTTGAATGTTCACAAATATATATATAAAAATAAGCAATTATTGCAAATAAATCTGTTTATTTTAAAAGTTTTAAAAATACCTATTTTAATCAAATGACAATCTAAAATGGATTTAGGTCGGTCAAAATTGGGTGTTAACAGCTGCCCCTTCTTTGCTCAGGAATGAAGGATGAATTGTTGAGCAAAGAACATTGACGGAGTAGCTAATTTTGTCCAACTGATAAGATATTATCGGAGGGACCAAAAGGATGAAAGATATTGTGAAAAATTATGACCGAGACTTCAGTTTCAAGCCACCTACATATCTCTGGTTATACGAGAATCAGGTCGTGTGTAGTTCTAAATTAGGAACGAATGAAATTCCTAAAATAAAATTAACGGTGCAGGGCTCGAAATAGGAACGATAGTAGCTTGAGTTGGAATCGCTGGAGCATGCAACTGTATGAAGAACATGAACATATCGTAAAAAAATGAGGGAGAAACAAGAATAATGCGGACAATCATAAAGAAAAGAATAGGATTTGTTATGGTAGGAATAAAATGAAAGGTCTATTTTTTAGAGCGACAAGTAGGAGTCCACGGATTTGACAATCTGTAACTTTAAAATTCTTAAATAAAATGGTTAGAACATGTATACGAAATAATCATAAATAATGGAATGATTGTAAACATGATGCAAGTTCACACTTAGACCATGGAATTTGCTCTAAGACGATAAGGATGACGTCTTAGGCTATGATGTCTGGGGCCATGCTAATTATATCCTCAGGTCATGAAATGATGTCCGTAGGCCATGAAAGATGATGCCTTTGGACGATGACACCTTCGAATCATGATAAACATAAATTAAATCCCTAGGCCATGAAATGGTGTCCGTAGGCCATGAAGGATGATGCCTTTGGACCATGACGCTTTACGGGCATGATAAGTAGAAATTGAATTCCTAGGCCATGGAATGATGTCCTTAGGCCATGAAAAATGGTGCCTTTGGACTATGACGTCTTAGGGATAATAATATGTCATGCAAAATTTATTTATTATTAAAAAAACTTTTTTCTTATTTTATATTTTTCAGGTATTATGCAAAACTTAGCGGGCCAAACAATATAATGCAACTTTTTGGGCCAAAATAGTACAACATATTCTTAGGCATACTAGAATTGAAATCTCAGGCATATGCAATTTTCAGGGCAAAGAGGTACAATGCAATTTTTGAGCCGATATCATATAAATTTGGCATATGCAAGGTGAATCTAGGGCACATATAATTTCTCAGGTATATATGATGCAAAATTCGGGCACATGCAAATTTTTGGACATTTATTAAATGCAAATCTCGGGCATATACAGATTTTCAAACATATATCATGTAAATTTCGAGCATAATTCAATGCAAATCTCGGGCACATGCAGGTTTATCGGGCACATGCAATTCTTTCGGGCACATATAATGTAAGTATCGGGCACATGCAATGTAGAGTATTATTTTTTCTTACTGGAAGTGTTTAAGCCATGTTGACATGCGCGTTTTTCTATTCTGCATTCAAAGAAAAATTATTAATTTATAATATGAGGAAAGATTGATCTGTCCTTTTGCCATGACCGTGATGCTCCTCTTGATTGGTGCCCAGACCTCTATCGGCCATTTTCCTTGGGCAGGATGGTATAAAAAATTTAAAATTTTCAAAGCAGTATATGCGTGTGTTGAAAATTTTAGGAAACAACACAGTTGAAAAACTCATAAATAATGTTGAATCTTTGATGGTGGCATATTTTGAGACAAACCCAACGTCCGGTTGAGGAGGCATCTTCAAATTACCCAAATGTCTTGCTTCCGATGCAGGATGACGATAGTCATTTGTGGTTTCCGCGTTGAATTTTTGAGTCCGTCTCAAAAATTCTATCCCAGTTATCTGTTTTGATAGAACAAACTCTTGAAAGGAAATTTTTGAGATCCTCTCAAAAATTCTTTCCCAGTTTTGGATTAAAGGGGGAATAAAATTTTTATTATGATAAGACCAAACTCCATAGGAGCACCTATGTATCCCTCTTAAACGGGAATCAGGTCTGACGTAGTTCCAAGTACAAAGGGTATGAGACGAAAGCTAAATATAATATCTTTATATGACATCTGAATTGATAGGTCTGGGCCAGATTTCGCCATCCATTTCTGCAAGTATAAGTGCTCCTCCGGTCAAGACACAATGGACCATGTACAGGTCTTGCCAGTTTGGTGTAAACTTACCTTTAGCTTCATCATGATTTGGGAAGATACACTTCAAAACCAATTGTCCGGGCGAGAAGTATCTCGGTATGACTTTCTTGTTAAATGCTCGGATCATTCTATTCTGATAGAGTTGTCCATGACAGACAACGTTGATCTTTCTTCCATCAATCAATGCCAATTGTTCAAACATGTTTTGCACCTATTTGGAATCACTCAATTCCACTTCTAGAATAATTCTCAAAGATGCTATCTTAACCTTGGTAGGAATCACAGCTTCGTTATCGTAAACCAGAAAGTAAGGTATTGCTCTAGTAGAGGTTTGAATGGTAATACGATATCCCAATAGTGCAAATGGTAGCTTCTCATGCCACTGTCGGTAATTATCGATCATCTTCCGTAGAATCCTTTTGATGTTCTTATTCGCTACCTCTACCGCTCCGTTCATTTACGGTTTATATGCAGTGAAGTTTTGGTGATTGATCTTGAATCGATCATAAGCTTCTCTTATCAGATAACTATTGAAATTATCGCCATTGTCAGTAATGATAGTCTCAGGTACTCCAAATTGGCATATGATGTTGTTCTTGACAAAATTATCAACGACCTTCTTGGTGATAGACTTGTAAGATGCGGCCTCAACCCACTTGGTGAAATAATTAATGGCTACGAGAATAAACTTGTGTCCGTTTGATGCTGCCAACTCAATGAGACCAATGACATCCATGCCCCAAGCTACGAAAGGCCATAGTGAGTTAGTGACATAGAGCTCGTTGGGGGGAACTCGGATCATGTTGGTATGAGTCTGGCTTTGGTGGCATCTCTGAACATATCGAATGTAGTCCATCTCCATGGTCAACCAAAAATAACCCGCTCTGAGGGTTTTTTTCCAAGGATGAAACCGTTCATATGGGGACCACATGTTCTCGCATGGATCTCCTCTACCAATTTAGATGCTTCCTTAGCTTCCACGCACCTCAGCAAACCCAGGTTGGGAGTCCTCCTATATAGGATTTCTCCGCTTAAGAAAAATTGATTTGTCAACCTCCTAATTGTGTGTTTTTGGACTTTTGTCACCTCTTCTAGGTAATCACCACTTCCCAAGTATCTACGGATGTCATCGTACCATGGCTTTCCGTCTAGCTCTTCTTCAACATGAAAGCAATACGCAGGCTGCTCGTATATGTAGATGCAAATAGGATCAATGTAATTCTGATCGGGGTGCTGAATCATAGAATACAAGGTGGCTAAGGCGTCTGCAAACTCATTTTGGATTCGTGGGATGTGCTTAAATTCCACTTTACTGAATCTTTTGCAGAGCCTTTGGACATAATCCAAATATGGCTGGAGCTTTTGATTTCTTGTTACCCATTCACCTTGTACTTGGTGAATCAATAAATCTGAATCTCCAATCATCAAAATTTCTTAGACGTACATATCAATTTCCAATCGGAGGCCCAGGATGCAAGCTTCATATTCAGCCATGTTATTGGAGCAATGAAATTTGAGCTTGGCTGATGCTGGATAATGTTGACCTATTGGTGAAACCAAAATAGCCCCGATGCCTGACTCGTTCAGATTTTTGGCTCCATCGAAGAACATTCTCCAACCGTGGTATTCTTCAAAGATATCCTATCCTACGAATGATATTTCTTCATCATGAAAATAAGTCTTTAGAGGCTCGTATTCTTCATCTACAGGATTTTCTGCCAGGTGGTCGGCAAGTGCCTGTGTTTTCATAGCTTTTTGTGTGACGTAGACTATGTCAAATTCGCTCAACAATATCTGCCACTTAGCCAATTTACCAGTGAGCATGGGCTTTTGAAAGACGTACTTCAAGGGATCCATTCATGAGATCAAGTAAGTCGTGTGTGCTGAAAGATAATGTCACAACTTCTGAGCCACCCAAGTCAAAGCACAACAAGTGCGCTCAAGCAAAATGTATCAGTCCTCATATGATGTGAACTTCTTGCTCATATAGTAAATTTCCTGATTTTGCCTTCCTATTTCATCGTGCTGGCCTAAGACACATCCGAAGGTGTTTTCCATGACCGATAGGTATAGGAGTATTGGTCGGCCAGATTCAGGAGGGACCAGTACTGGAGGATTGGACAAGTAGTTTTTTATCTTGTCGAATTCTTCTTGACACTCTGGAGTCCATTTGATAGCAGCGTCGTTCTTCAGCAGCTTAAGGATTGGCTCACAGATGACGGTGGACTGTGCTATGAATCGACTGATATAGTTGAGTCTACCCAAGAAACTCATCACTTCTTTCTTACTTTTAGGGGGAGGGAGATCACGAATGGCCTTGATTTTTATTGGATCCAGCTCTATCCCTCGACGACTAACAATAAAACCCAACAGTTTCCTGGCTGGGACCCGAAAAGCACACTTTACAGGATTCAGCTTCAAATTGTACCTTCACAGCCTATCAAAGAATTTCTACAAATCAATCAAATGGTTACACCCATTCCTTGAGTTGATGATAACATCGTCCACATAGACCTCAATCTCTTTATGGCTCATGTCATGGAATAGAGTGGTCATTCCTCTCATGTAGGTAGCCCTAGCATTCTTTAATCCGAACGACATCGCCTTGTAATTGTAAACACCCTAAGGCATAATGAAGGCAGTTTTCTCAGTGCCGTCCTCATGCATCTTGATCTGATGATAACCAGCAAAGCAATCCATAAATGAGTGTGTTTTATGTTTAGCAGAATTATCGATCAAAATGTGTATGTTTGGGAGTCGAAACTCGTCTTTGGGACTAGCCTTGTTGAGGTCCCGATAGTCCACACAAACCCTGAGTTTCCTATATTTCTTGGGTACAGGCATAATGTTGGCGATCTAGGTCGGATACTTGGTCACTTGAAGAATTCCAACCTCTAATTTCTTTGACACTTCTTCCTTGATTTTTGGACTCAAATCAGATTTTTATTTTCTAAACTTCTGCTTCAATGGAGGGCAGGATGGGTTGGTAGGCAATCGATGAGCTACTATTGAAGTTCTCAACCCCATCATATCTGCATAAGACCAGGCAAAAACATCTTTGTTCTTTTTCAGGAATTGGATATAATCACCTTTCTTCTCCTCAGACATGTGGAAGTTGATCCGAGTCTCTTGAGCCACCTCAGAATCACTTAGATTCACGACTTCTATTTCTTCTAGATTTGCCTAAGGCTTGTCCTCAAATTCTTCAACCTTTCTAGAAATTTCTTCATACCTTTTTTCTTTTATCACCTCTGCCTCAATCATGCTATGTTGTGCAGTCTCATTATGTGCCATAGTCTCAGATTCAACCTTAGTAAAACTAATTTTTCTGAAAGAAACAGCAAATAGAGTAAAGTAAAATACATCAATCAGATAATTGAAAAATAAAGATTTATTATTTCAAAAGTTAAACTTTGAATTTATTAACATCGAAGTTGATAAACATTAAACTAACATTAAAAGTCTTTATTTTGAAAGCATAGTAAAGCAATATCAATCTTTCATTGCTACCCAGATGCCCGACGAGGTCTAGATGGGATGGTGGTCCAGGTGTTGATGGCGATCCTTGCTGCCTTGCTCTGCACGGGGGCTTTCTTCTCCTCCTCGTTGATTATGATGTTACAGCTTCCTTCTTTGTCCTTTGACAAGGACAGACCTTTCAACCTATCGAGCAAACCTTATGTGTCATCATTCATGAACCCGACTGATCAAAAATTCTTATGCAAGGGTGGCAGGGGTTGCGATAAGGGATAGTAGTACCCAGATTCAAGCGGTTCCCAGTCGAGATAATCTTCTACGGAACAAGCATACTCGAGGCCAAATGTGGTAGAATGGCATGACATATTGTTATATTACTCTTTGACTACGTGCAATCCTTTCATATATTGTCCCCTTGTCATGTTGCTTGGTCAAGCTATACTTGTCATATGCATTGCATGC
>JBCEWC010010550.1:516-17538 GCA_038996855.1 Solanum aculeatissimum | reverse complement strand
TATACGGACCGATATGAGATGCTATTTGAGATCTTAAGAATGCCCCCCCCCCCCCTCCTTTTATGTAGTCTGTAGAATTTATGACTGCCTAGATCCATACTGTAGCATTTAAGACTGATTAGATCCATATTTCCCTTTTTACATGGAAATCTGAAATATCACACGAATTTGTTCCGGTTATTTGCAGCAGCCAGTTCTCTTTGTTATAAATGAAATTCCTTGAAATGCAAAATATTCTATCTACTGAACATGACTTTCATTTCGCCTCAACTCCACATTTCAATAAGTCTCTATATAGATGAAAAGAGAACACACCTCAAAAACATCTCGGGAAATTAATCTTGAGCTTATTTGTTATTTCAGTTTGGATTGTCACGATTCTTGTAAACCTTAAAATATGTCAAGGGCTACACTTTTACACAAGAAAAATGGCACTAGTGCAAAAATATGCCACGTCATCAACATGCACAAGTACAACTCGTATATTGCACTAGACTTTCACATTATACAATATTTTAGTCAACAGGTGGATAAATTTTATAAGTAAAAGCACAAAAATTTAGACAATATGAATAGCTTCGGCCAGCTGCATATGTCCGTTTTTTGTGATGATCATAGTAACTGCACCAGGTTGCGTGCATCTCGACTAATTCCCACCAGCACAAATACTGGGTAACTCCATCCACGAAGGGTTGCACAGATGGGAAGAAATAACTTAATGTTTTTGCCTCTGCTAAGAATCGAACATGAGACCTCAAGGCCACACCCTTGGGTGAGGTTGCATACGCCCTTTTTATCAGTCACAATACATTGATATTTTTATTTTATGTCTTGTGAGGTTTTAAGCGCATAAATAATGATTTAGTTGTGTAGGTTGTATGTGTGTCTCATTAGGCTACATCATCATAGCACATCACATAGAGACTTTTAAATCATGTGACATTATGAATTAAAAGGATAGCAACAATCAAAATGGCTTTGTGAACTTACCTGTAGCAGTTCCAATTCCCATTAAAGAGGACCCAGCATTAGCCATAATAGCACGCACATCGGCAAAATCCACATTTACTAGCCCAGGAATCTGCAATTCATGCCAGATATATCATGAATAAATAAATACAGGCCCTGATATTCACCCACTTAGCAGAAGAATGCAGTGTGGAAAGAAAATCCAATTAATGTAGAAGGAAGGAACATGCCAAATATAGAAAATTGACATGTATCTGCTACATTGAGGTCCATAAGTTCAGATGCATTTAAGTTGAGATGAATACATGTAGCGTACATGGAGTAATCCTCAGTAGGTGAGTGATATGAGTACTTATCCTCATTTGCTTTTGCAGTAGTAAGAGGATCATATGGTATGATTCCAAAGCTTGTTGTGATAGATAAGGAGTCATTTTACATTTTTTTTTAAAAATTAAAAAAAACATGTACCGTCGTTTTACATTATTAATGACATACCACGTGAGTGATAGAAAATTGGTGGGCCGGAGTATGCAGGAATTACCCTTTCCACTTACTAATACCAAGGTTAAAAACACTAAAAAGAGACAAGGTTAACCATCATTTGTGAGCCAGGCTTCATCGAATGACACCCCCTTAAAGTTATATTTACATCATTTTCTCCTAATGTGATTAAAGAAAAAGATCTCGACAACTCCAGCTCAATCAAAACTAATAAGATGATTTTACACCTCTAATTAGTTACATTTGTTGTTACTTTATAAACTTGACTAGCTTAATTCAAGTTGTTAAACTAATTACTTCCCTTTTTAGGCATCGTCTTCATCACTTTCAGTATTATTTTCAAGATTTTCTTAAGTAATATCGACAACTGTATGCCCAGTAACACTAAATTCACATAGTGCATACATTACAACTCACATAATATTGTGTTCCCCCACTTTAGACCTATAACTAAATTATTCCATAAAAATTACATATGACTGACTTTTATATATTCCATCCGAAATAACAAGTAGGACTTAACACCTAATCCACTTCGATACAAATCCTTAGATTAGCAACACCTGGTAGCACAATCAATTCTTAGTTCTTATTTCTCCTATGCTGCTTAAACACCATTAAGATCAGTCCTAAATTTCAACTGCATCGTTAAGATTTATTGCTATGATTTTTACCCTATCATTACTTGAGCCAAATGTCTATCGGAAACATCCTCTCTATCTTCACAAGGTAGGGATAAGGCTGCGTACACACCACCCTCCCTAGACCCCACTTATCGCATTATACCGGGCATGTTGTTGTTGTTATACATCTTTTGCTTTAAACTAGGTGCAGGGAAATACAGAGATTTATACTTCATCTGTGAATAGCTTATGATTTCCCTTCAAAGCATAAAACAAACATAACACATCCTGGTGATGCATTTAAAAGCAGGATCCTAGACGTAAAGCATTATCAGGCAAATGCTTACTTGGTATCCTTGGCACTACGCAAGCAGAAAACAGAAAATGAAAGATAAGACCGTGCCCAACAAACTTACCGTAATTATATCAGAAATACCACGAACTCCTTGCCGAAGAATATCATCAGCCAGATTAAAAGCTTCAGTTACAGGGGTCGATGGAGAAACAGCTGTCAATAATTTGTCATTTGGAATGACAATTAGAGTATCAACATTTTCTCTCAAAGCTGCAATTCCTTCTTGGGCTTGAACTGCTCTTCTTCGTCCCTCAAAAGAAAAGGGGGTTGTAACAATACCAACAGTTAAGATACCCATTGATTTGGCAGTTCCTGCAATTATAGGAGCCGCACCAGTCCCTGTTCCTCCACCCATTCCAGCCTGTACATAATATGTTGGAGCCCACACATGAGGAAGGAACAAGAAGTGAGAATAACGCCTCCGGAAAGTCTAGATATATGAGGAATTTAATTTACATACAGCAATACATAATCATCCCCCATAAAGTCCATTGGGGCTTTAAACGCAAAGCGCAAATAAAGTGCGGGCTTTAAAGAAAAAGACACAAAGGAAGAAACATATATATCTATGTTTAGTCCAAGACTAATAATTATAAGCATGAATAACAATTATGTGAACAAAAAAATTGAAAAAGATAAGTGAAATATGAATTGCTTAGTGTCACCTCTTCATAAGAGGCGGTTCATTGGCAATAAAAAGTATGCCTTAGAACATTGATGATGACAGGCACATTCAGCGAGGCGGAGCGCTCAACACATTTTGAGCCTCGCTTCCAGGCTTAAGCGTGTTTCATAGGCACGCCTTTGACAACACTGATTGAATGAAATTTATACCATATCAAGGGGGCAGGACTCCTTCTCAAGGGTGATAAGCATGGCAGGGAAACCAAAAGAACAGGAGATTAGATCCCTCTCCTAAACCCAAAAATGTCCTGATACCAATCTCAAATGAAGGTAGGTATGACACATTTTTACTTTTTTATGGAGTACTCTATGAAGCCCTTCTTGGATACTTATAGCACCATGTGATGATTGATAAGACTAATGCATTCTGACAAAATCTTTGAACCAAAAAGCCTAGGAGAAATTTTAATTACATTCTTGGGTACATCCTTTTTACAAGTATGCTAAAAAATGTCTCTTTCACATTAAGAAACTTAACAGTGACTTCCAGAAATCATTTGAGGTTCAAAAAACCTTGGTATCTGACTTTGTTGATACTAAGATCTAGCCATACTACAAGCACCATTTTAGTTACCATCTGTTTACCCTTGTAGACTTGTACCAACATAGCCTCTCATCCAATTAAGCATGCTTTATATTGAAAGTTTATCAAAACCCTTTGCAAGGATGATACAGTAAACCAGATCCTTCTTCATGAAATATCGCTTATTTTTTGTCCTATCAGATAAATCAGAAACAGTTTTGTGATATCAATTTTAAAAGCTAAGCATTACACAATTTATTCTCTACTGCTTCCATTTTACCTAATGACCCTTTTTGCTTGGTATCAACCCCCTCCTTTTATACTGAGAATACTAATTACGCAGGTGTTTGGAAACTTATGTTACTAGATATATCTTTTCATTGCTTCACTAGATAATACTGCAAATAATTCTCCCTCTGTCCCTAAATGAATTATGTGGTTTGAAGTACAACGGCAAAAACATATAGTTTTCGGTGTGAATTTTAATATTGATTCTTTTAAAAAAAAATCAAGTACAATTACATTTTTCAGAAACTAAAAAAAAGTACTAAGTCACAAGTTAAAGATATTTAGAAAATTATTGAAAGAATTGTAATCATAGAAACATATAAAATGGCTATTAATAGCCATTAATAGATGCTTCAAATTTATTTTGGTAGTGTTAATGGCTATTAAGGTACTCATGTTTTACATTAAATCAATATGTCCTCCACTAATTCTCCTCAACCTTTCAGCTTGTGCAATACGAAGGCAATAGGTGGACAGACATACTTCAGGTTGCTCCTAGTATCAGGGAATTGTTAGCATTTTGAAGTTAGTATATCAGAGAAGATGCAAGGGATGGAGCAGACTAACGTGACACATTTAAGGTGTATTTTCCTCCAACAGTCATCCTTTACTGTATTCGGTGTCTTTGCTGGCGGAGGAAAGAGTTAGAAAGTTTACAAAAGGGGGTGGGAGGAAGAATGTTTCCAGGTTTAAGTGAGTATAGTTTAACTGCACTGCATCACATAAAGTTACATTTAACATAAAAAAATTGGCATGTTATTTAACCAATTCAATCTGGTAATATACCCCAGACCCTACTTGTGGGATTTCACTGGGTATGTCGTTGTTGTAATCCGGTAATATAACTAGAAAAATCACTTCAGCTGTTCTGCACAATGAAAAAGAAAGCAGTGCCTTACGAAACAAAGTTACTTAGTTTTACTATAGAAGAAAGTAAAATCAGAAGTTGCTATACAATAGTATACGAAATCTAAGTTTCTGACAAATGAGAGGGAAAAAGAAACAAAGGAAAGAATATAGCATATTTCATAAAACACAAAACTTCTTTTTCCAATAAAGTTATAACATAGGTTGAACTTACAGTCACAAAAACCATGTCTGAGCCGTAAACTGCTTCCTCAATGGCCTGCTTGCTCTCAGTGGCAGCATTCATCCCTATATCTGGATTACCACCTGCACCGAGTCCCCTTGTGAGTTCTTGACCTATTGGCAGTCGATGCTCAGGCATTACAGGTGACATCCTCATTGCTTGAATATCAGTGTTCACAATCCAAAATTCTACACCCTTCATAGAGCTTTCAATCATGCGATTAACTGCATTTGATCCACCACCTCCAACACCAACCACCTTGATTTTGGCCTCATTAAAATTGTTCGAGTTTGACGAATCCATCAAGCTCTCACTGACATTTCCACCTGAGCTTTCCTGTCTAGATGTAGTCATTGTATTGTTACCTTCGCCTCTGAGCATAGAAATTTCAGGATGTAGATTTAGAAAAGGGTCTTTGTTTTGATACTGGTTGACATTGTGGGAATTAGCTGAACATTTGAATTGGGGCAAACTTGAAGTAACCTTTTGGTTAACGCCCAAATATCCAATCTTCTCATCTTGAATTTTCAAGGGGCAAAGTCTACCGCCAAGAACAGTCAATACCCCACGTGACCGTCGTGTATCAGGAGGCATAAAGACAGCTGATGTGCAAGTAGCCATAACAGAATTTTCCCACAGGCAAACTCAAAATAATCTGATTAATCCAGAAAAAATATAATCAACCACCTAGATAATATCTGAAGTTCCCGTCCAATTTTTTCTTTCAGCACCTGACAATCTATAAAATAGGGAAAAAGCAGCACACGTTATTTAACGGAAGCTTGTAAATGGTAGCTATAAAAGGGGTCCTAATCCTCAATAATCTTAACTGACCAACATATATGAGTAACCAAACTCCAAAACTGTGCCACGATTTCAGATTTAGTGAATATAATATCGCACAAAGTTAACACCGACCAAATAGCAGCAAAGCAGCAGGGCAAAGATGAGAAGAAAACACAATGGCAGGAAGAAAAAAGACAATCTTTATTGAATAGCATTACACAACCCAAAAAGAAATTAACCCCATAAGAACAAAGAACCTTATAATTGTATAGATTGAGAAAATGCAATACCAGGAAGTAAAAAGACAAAATCATTAACCCACGAAAAAAACAACCCCATTGCAATAAAGAACCTCACAATTGTAAAGCTTGAGAAAATGCAATAGCATGAAGAAAACTCAGATGGTTTGGCTTCACATTTCCATAATTGAAGTCTCAAGTTTGAAACCCCTTGCCTTTTGGGTTAAGCTCGCCGCACGGGGATTGCTTAGTGCGGTTTACCTCTCTTGTATGATTTGCGAACACCCAAAGGGTAGTCAGTTGTGGGTTTCCATGTCATAAAAGTAATTTTAAAAAGGATATCTTTATCAAGTAGCATCACACAAACTAAAAGAAAACAAACTCTTAAGAATAAAGAACCTCACAAGTGTATAGATTGAAAAACGCAACAGCAGGAAGAAAAAGTCAATCTTTATCAAGTAGCATTACACAAACCCACAAAGAAAACAACCCCATAAGAATAAAGAACCTCACAATTGTATATATTGAGAAAATTCAATAACAGGAAGAAAAAAATTTCAATCTTTATTAGGTTACATTACATAAACCCACAAAGGAAACAACCCCAAAAGCATAAAGAACCTCACAAGTGTATATATTGAGAAAATGCAATAGCAGGAAGGAAAAGACAATCTTTATCAAGTAGCATTACACAAAACCAAAAAGAAAACAACCCCATGAGAATAAAGAACCTCACAAGTGTATATATTGAGAAAAATTCAATAGCAGGAAGAAGAAAAAATACTATCTTTATCAAGTAGCATTACACAAACCCACAAAGAAGACGACCCAATAAGAATAAAGAACTTAGCAATTGTATAGATTGAGAAAACTCAATAGCAGGAAGAAAAAAATATAATCTCTATTAAGTAGCATTACATAAACTCACTAATAAAACAACCCCATAAGAATAAAGAACCTCACAATTGAATAGATTGAGAAAATGCAATAGCAGGAAGTAGAAAGACGAATTCGTTATAAAGTAGCATTACATAAACCCACAAATTCCACAATTATGGTCTGGAGAAGGTAGAGTGTACGCAGACCTTACCACTGCCTCAGGAGATAGAGAGGTTGTTTCCAAAAGACCCTGCGCTCAAATGTATTAACCCCAAGCAAAAACGAAAAAAAAAACAATAAATACAAATTAGCGACTAAAACGAAAAGCAATGTAAATTCTACAAGAAAAAAAAACAATAACGATAGTAAACTAATGTGATAATCGAAAGCAATAACAACACAACTATAATGGCATGAGTAGTCCTATGACACACATTACACTATCACAAGGCAAGACAATATTCTACTCTTACTAGCTTTCTACCCTACCCTAATACACGACCTCCACTTCTTTCTATTTAAGGTCATGTCCTCGGTGATATGAATCTATGTCATATCCTGTTTAATCACCTCTCCTAAATACTTTTTCAGTCTACCCTTACCCACCCTCGTAACCCCTAAATCCAACCTTTCACACCTCCTAATTGGAGCATCGACACACCTCCTTCGCACATGTCCAAATCATCTCAATCTCACTTCTCTTATCTTGTCTGCCACAGAGGTCACTCCCACCTTCTCCCAAATAAACTCATTCCTAATTTTGTCACTCTTAGTGTGTCCACACATCAATCTCAGCATCCTACTCTCCGCAGCATGCATGAGGATATTGAGATGGATGTGTGGATTAGCAAATTCAATAGCAGGAAGAAAAAGGAAAACAATCTTTATTAAGTAACATTACACAAACTCACAAAGAAAACAACCCCATAAGAATAAAGAACCTCACAATTGGGTAGATTGAGAAAATTGAATAGCAGGAAGAAAAAAATGCAATCTTTATTAAGTTAACTTCACATAAACTCACTAAGAAAGCAACCCCATAAGAATAAAGAACCTCACAATTGCATAGATTGAGAAAACTTAATAGCAGGAAAAAAAATGCAATCTTTATTAAGTAACATTACACAAACCCCCAATGAAAACAAACCCCACAAGAATAAAGAACCTCATAATTGTATAAATTGAGAAAATTCAATAGCAGGAAGCTAAAAATGCAATCTTTATTAAGTAGCATACTAGCATTACACAACCCCACAATTGTATAGATTGAGAAAATGCAATAGCAGGAAGAAAAAGACAATCTTTATCAAGTAACATTACACAAACCAGCAAAGAAAACGAACCCCATAACAATAAATCACCTCACAATTGCATAGATTGTATCACGATTCTCAAAACAATGGCAAACCTAACACTTCACCTAGAAACTGTGAAAAAGAACAAAAACATGAAGAAAGAAAGAAAGAAACAAAATGGTACCTGAAATTGAAGAGACAGAAAAACCAAAAGAGAATTGCAGGATTCTTGCTATTGCAGAAATTCTTTGAAATTTTGAAGAAAGATAGGAGTTTTGGCTACTATTTGTGTTATTGTATTCAGCTCACAAGTAGAATAGGACTAGTAGAAGTGTTGGCAATTTCCCTTTTTTCATTTTTTTGTTAGTTTCTAAGGGGAATAGTAGGAGAAGGGCCAAATGTTGTTTGTGTTGACCCTTTAGCCCGTTTGGAGAAAAATATCTTTGCACTTTCTTCCAAAACTATTACTCTCATTCACATGAATTTCTTTAGAATCAATCACCCTAGCTTTTTCTTTTTATCAAATTTGTTCTTATATATTGGATTAAATGACAAAAATGTTATTGAGTCATTTTATTTTCTTTACTAGACTTCATGAAAAAAGAAAATAAATATATGAATCTATCATGTGGTTTGGTCACAACTATGTCTGGAAACAAATTTAAAAATCAGTGTTTGACCATATAATTTGTCATTACTTGGTAAATTTGGGCCGAATTCTAGTATTTGAGTTTTTAAAAAAAAATCAAAATTACCCCCAAACTCTTATATTTTCTATTATATTGAAATGTGAAAGGTAGGACGATCAAGCGTAAAAATATAATTTTACACTAATAAAAATCTATCAAGAAATATAACATATACATATATATATTTCTAGTTAAAGAAAATAAATTTTATGAATCTATGATGTTGTTGGGTCACAAATATATTTGGAAAAAATTTAAAAATTTGTGTTTGACCATATAATTTGTCATTACTTGGTAAATTCTAGAAATTTGAGAATTTTTCTAAAATTTCAAAATTACCTCAAACTCTTATATTTTATAAAAACATTCATCATCTATAGTTTTGAATTGAATTTCAATTCTAATTTGTTATACAAAAATTATACTGTTATGTACAATTTTTACTCAAGCTTGCTCGCCTAAATCACTTTTAATTACAAGTAGTAATAATAGTTTTTCATATATAAATCAATGGTATGTTCCTTTTGGTTTCTTTGCATTTTTTTTATTCAAATATTAATTTTGTCATGACTTTTCATGGAATATATTCATCATAAAACGATACGTAAATACAAAATTATAATTATTTTTAAAACTTATAGGTATAAATCATATTTTTTTTTAAAATCAACTATCGTACCCCTGTTATTGAAAGGGACTCCCCATACGCGACCAGCGATGCCCGAGCGAACCCATGCATTTTTCCTAAAATCTATGCCCAAACGCATGGTGAAATTTCATCCAAAACTTTATCCATACTAATTTTTACTCTACCTTTTCGGAGTTTACCTCAAAATATCAAAATTAAACTTAAAATTACTCAATCATATTAAATTATTTTGATAAGTAATGATATAATGTTTTTAAAAATTAGAATTATCAAATAAATTTCTAAATAGCAAAATTCCATTAATGGCATCAATCAAATGACATATTGCAATGTTACTTATTTCTTACCTTTTATTTATTTATTTCCATCAAAATCAATTCTTTTTCTAAATATATTTGAAATAATTCCAAATTAAGTAAAAAAATATTAATAGCATTAATTACTCATTAAATAAAATTATATATACATTTTTACCCCTATAAACATGTTAACCATCCCTTCACAAAATCATGGCTTCCTCAAGCAACTTTTTACTTTTCACCCTAGCCTTCTTTTTGTCTTGTTCACAAAGCAGGAGTACTCTACAACCACACAAAGTATCTTCAAGCTTACTATCCAAAGCATGCTATGGAGATTACGAAGATTGGGATTCCCAATTATGTTTGAGAATTCTGAAATCACGGCCCAAAATCATGGGTTCAACAGATCGAGTGAGTTTTGCCCTAAATATTATTGATGGAGGAATCGAGAATGCAACAAATACACTAACATACATACAACAGAGACTGAATGGCTCAGTAATTGTTGATCCTCACCTAAAATCAGCACTAAATGAGTGTGTTGGTTGCTTTAAACCTGGAATTGGATCTCTTAAAAGTGCTTATGGTGAGATTAAAGATCTTAAGGAATATATGACAGCAGATTATGATCTTCTTGTGGTTTATGAGCAAGTATATAGATGTGATTATTTTTTAACTCAATATAAAGTTAAAGAACCAAACATTACAATTGGGATGAAATATGTGACATACTTTAGTCGTCCAGCATTAAATATTGTGCAGGATCTTGAATCTAACCCTCCATCCATAAAATTTTGATATATTAAGTATTTATTTTGCTTAATCGTATTTTGATCCAATGGTGCCGAGTGAAAAGGTCGATAAAAATTACTCTAGGGAGAACAGACTAATCTTTCCCAAGAGCTCACTTTACTTAAAAATCTCGACATGTGTTTTGTAGTCATATATAGAGAAACTAAAATTACATCAGATGTTTTAGGCTATAAACTAACATAAATATATTGATTTATATAAATATAAAACTATGAGTTTTAAAGTTTAGACAAAATTTGGTTATCAAATCAAATATTCAGGTATTAAATTGTGCATAATAATATTTTTTGTTTGTGTGCCCTTTTTATAGTTAAGTAGCTAAATATCCTTTTTTTTCCCTTCAAACCAAAGAAAAAAGAATCTTTTTTGGGCTTAGCTTGTCGTATGAGTTTTGAAGTGTATATATTTATGTATGAGAAAAGTATAAATAATTTTTTACGACAAGCTTCAATATGGATACTAAACATCAAATCATCCTCTAAACCTTGCATGTGACAAGTGATTGTTTTTTGCGCAATATACTCCAGAAATTTCAGAAAAATATATTTACAGTCCCAAAGTTTTAGAAAAGCTACTAGTTGTAGAGCCATAAAAACAAAAGCGAAAAATTAACAAGGAAAAAACAGGATCCATTTGGCTGCATCGATGGTGTCTCCGGTGGTGGCGAAGGCGGCGGAGAGAATCGGAAATTCAGTCCGGCGGCAAGCAATAACTATTACGGACGCCGCAGCCTCTCGAATAAGCAATCTCCTTCAGCAACGACAGCGTCCTTTCCTTAAGCTCGGTGTTAAAGCTCGTGGATGCAACGGATTATCCTACACACTCAATTACGCGGGTATATATCATATTTTTTTTATATTGTAATCATATTTTTGGATGAATTTACCGTGAAATTTCTAATCTTTTGACTAATTTTCGAAGCTAAATTGAATTATATCTCTTCAATGTTCTAAATTTTAAATATATAGCAATTTTGCTTGAAAAAATTATGTGGCATCTTTGTTTTTTTGCCAATTTTTTTTGGAAGATATATATATTGGACCTTTTGCATAAGCTGAGGTGAATTGAACATTTATTTTAATAAGGTAATTTGTATATAAAGCTAGCATCAGTTTGATTGTTGGTTATATTTAAAAGTTACAATCCAGCCTTGTTTCTATGTCCTGTATATTATATACAGCAGCATTGAGCTAAAGGAATTGAGTGTTGAGAGTCAATAGATTCAGAATGCATAATTGTTTTTGCATATTATTGCCTGGTTTGATTCGGAAGCATGGATTAAGTAAATATGTGTTCAAGTTACGTGGTAACCTTTTGGAGCCAAGTATGTTAATTTGGTTAATGTTGTCCTACCACTGCTAGGCAAATATATCATCAAAGCATTTCAAAAGACAAGTAATACTCTCTCGTCCCAATTTAAGTGTCTTACTTTTCTTTTTGTATGTCCCAAAAAGAGCGCCTTTTTCTATATTTAGTAAGTTATTCCAATTCCAGATTTCTACATGGCAAGCTTAAAACCATAAGATTTAAAAGACTACACACATTTTTAGTTTAAGACTACAAGATTCAAAAGTCTCCCGTTATTTCTTAAATCCTGTGTCTAGTCAAACTAAGACTGTTAAATTGGGACGGAGGGAGTAAGATCTTTGGGTCTTTTTTTTAATTTCTAAATGTGGTGTTTGGGTACTTTTTACCTCCCACCAACACATGTTAACTTCATCTTCCCTACTTTATTGACTTATATGACACAGCTTTGATTGCAGTGATTTGTTCATTTATTTATCCGTTAAACAATTGTAGTAGGAAACTAGACAAAGAAAAATGGTGTAATCTCTGCAGTTTGCATAAACTCAGATGGTAAAGTAATAGTAAATAGTGTTTAGATTACACTGAATATGATTAAGGATGCAACTCTGGCAGACAGTTTCACAAGACTGTATAACACCTTTCGGCTTAAGGAGAAACTTGTGTATCATTGCTCAATCATCTATTGCAACTCCTGCTTCAAAGACGTCACGCATGGCATCAAAAAGCCTTGGCTTAATGCCTTTATAATGGAATTGGTTTCCCTTTGGATACTCCTGCAAAGAAATTTGGCATATAAAATTGCGAGCTGAAATGCTTAAAGTCTTTCTATTTTTATTGCTGAACAAGGAAAATAATAGCAGACATGAAGCAAGCACCTCCTTGAGTTTTGAAAAATTGTCTGTGATCAGTATTTCCTTTACTATAATAATTGCCAAGTATAATATATACTCCTTGATAAATAATTTTCGAAAAAAACAAAACAAAAAAACAACGCATCTAATTCCTGATAAATGATGCCCTCAATATGGTTCTACTTAGTTAGGTTCATCTTTCTATATCAAAGTAATGAAGCAGAAAGCAACACATACCAAGGAATATGACATCCACACCCCTGGACTGTCGTATGCCATTGAATTAGTCCTTCTGTCCCATTGGACTCCTTGTCTGGCCAACAAAGTTGAAAATAACCAGTATTTTGTCTTGAGAATTCTTAGTTTTGCCTTCAGATGATAAACTGAAATTTGTGGATTCATTCTCTGCATGTGGTTACCTATGATCCTCCAGCTTTCCTCTTGGAATCTACTTCCAAATTCATAATTCTTACTGATCTCCTTGGCCAACAGTTTGAGTAATTCATATTGTTCATGTTCTTTCATAAATACATAAACGTGTAGGCCTTGTCGGTCCATCTGCAGTAAAGTAGGGGAACGTGTACTTGTTACATAGCTTTTTCACATCGGTATAATAAAAATAGAATGAAACTTTTGTGCGTGTCTCTGTCAGTCTGTCTTGTTTTTAGATAATCTGGTTGCTCTTTCTAAAATAAATCTAAGAGGCATCTTGATGCTTACAGTCAAATTGGAGCACCTTGATCTGCTTAAATAGTATTGGCAGAGCAAAGTTAGGCTTACAATATGCTCCTTGCTTCAGCTTTGTTCTTTTTGAGCTTAATGCATTTAAATTTCGAGGCATAAGCTTCATTCAGGTATACTAGTGTTGGGTATCAACTAACGAGCTACATGATGAAGAAACAGAAAAAAGAGAGATGTTTTATTTTTGATAAGGTAAATGTATTTCATTCATAAACATGGCCAAAGAGCTGGCCATGTACAAGGGGTACGCCAAAAAGTAAAGAAATCTATAGTACATGATTCTCTACAAAAATCCACCCATTCTTCCATGCACCAAGGAGCTTTATGGGTTCATGAAAAGAAAAAAGTGATGGGAGGCTAATCCTCAACTGAGTAAAACTCTATCTACCTCTTCAAAGTCTCTCCTATTTCTCTCTCTCTCTCCAAACAACCCACATAAATGCAAGAGGAACAATATTCCATGCCCTACGTCTTCTCCAACAGAACATCAATTCTTACACAGTTTTTGGCATTGTGCAAGAAGTTCCAAACCATCGTAATGTGTCCCATCATAACCTCATGGTAAAAAAACAATGTAGGAGAAGATGATCCACTTCTTCACCCTCCTTGTACATGTAACACCAATTGACACATACAACCTTGCGCTTCTAAGGTTTTCCACTGTCAAAATCATCCCTCTAGCTGCTAGCCAACAGAAAGTACACCTTCCTTGGCACTTGTGATACCCATATTGCATTACATGGAAACACAGCCTCCTCCCTAATCAGATGTTTCTCATAGAAAGATTTAAATGGTAAAACTCCATCATTCCCCGAACCTCACCAATGTGCTTCAGGGTTATCCACCGGAGGGACTTGCCTATGTAGAAATACCAGCAAGCTTTGGAACTTAGTCATGTCTCAATTGTCAAAATTCCTTCTAAATCTCAGATCCCGAAGAATCTCTCCACCTTGTGCCCATCTAATTTTCTGGACCTTCAGTTTTCCTTGACATGACATTCTAAACAAATTCTGAAAATCATCTTTCAATGAGTTATCCCCACACCACCTATGTTCCCAAAAATTCACTCCTCCCAGTTCCAACCTTGAATGAGATATTTACACTAAAATCATCCCATCCTTTCATTATGTTCATCCACAAACCGCACCCAAAAAGCATAATGACCTCTAGTTCGTTACCTTGCTTTTCACTAGAATAATAGGTCTATAGTTCTTCATGGCACAATGCTCCCTCCCGCTTATATAATGACAACAAATGAAGCATTCAAACTCTTTTCGAATTCACAACCTTCCTGGAACTCAACAACTGTATCCATCAAATCAGATCTGACAATATTCCAGCAGTGCTTGAAAAAATCCATAGAGAAATCATCGGGTGCCGGAGTTTTGTTACTTGCACAACCCACTACCTCCCTCTTCCTCCTGGATTGCCCTCTCCAGCCATTCACTGTCCTCCCTGCCAATACGGCTGAACCCTAACCCCCCCAAACTTAGGCCCCCAATCTGCTACCTCGAACAAACACTTGTAAAAATCTACAATTGTCCTTCTACTTCCTCCTACCCCACATGCACCTCCCCATTAACCTCCAATGCCTACAAAATCCCTTCTTCATTAGCAACTGCTACCCTAGGAAATTTTTTGTATTGGAGTCCCGCTCCTCCAACCATAACATCCTCAAGTTTTGTTTCCAACTAATCTCTTGGGTCTAAGACGACTCATCTAGCTCCCTTTTCAACCCCTCCAAAATTGTTCCCTCCTCAGTTATTGCAAGACTAATGACATTTGTGATGATCATCAAATGCGGCGTATTGCCATTTGATTTTATCAGGTAATACCTCTGCCACTTCTTTCTCAAAGAAAAGCTCTAAGGCAATTAAAAACAAATGCTGAAGAAAAAATGAAACAAAAGGGAATTTGTGCACCATTTCTGAAGTAAATTTTACTTCTTCATGGAGTCCACTGAAACTGTTCTATGGATTTCCCAGAAGTGAAATACTTAAACATGGAGGATATAGAAATGGGAATTGTGTACCACTATAGCTTAAGATATTGATGCTTGAGGTAAGACTTTAACATTTTCCCTATTATGGTTATTTTTTCCACTTTGTGTGGTCTAAGTTCTTCCCAAACCAGGAACTATCTAGAACTAGTAGGCAATATGGAATGATGCAAATATTGCCTTGGTTATAATCTAAAGGTGATCATCCAGTTACAGTTTTGAGTGTGTGAGAAGACACTTAACCCCCCCCCCCCAAAAAAAAAAAAAAAAAAAAAAATAGGCAGTGGCAGTGCACTGAGTTAAATTTTTAAAATTATAGGAGGATAAAAAGGGAACAAGGACATCATAAAAGAAAGTAGGTGCAAACAGAATATGAGTATCACATACAATTTTTTATGAGTATCACATTCATTAATGGTTAGATATTCTTGAAGCATTAAGTTATTGCTCATTTAAGAGTGGTTTAGAATGCTGCCCTCCTTGGATAGCTCTGGCACTTATGGAAGTAAATTATATTGGGTGGATAATGTGTATCTTAAATAAATTATATCAGTATCACAGAAGGCAACTCAGAGAGAAATTCCTGCTATGCTGGAATTTATCCTTGGCCAACCTGTAAAAGGGGAAAAACCACAAAACTGGGGGTGGGGACATGGGATTGGGTTCCTCCCAACTGATATAGCAAGAAATGTGCAGAATATTAAAACCTGATAAGGTACATACCAAATGAGTGTATTGGATCTATATTGTGGATTGGAAGGCTAGTAAGATTGTTGGCCTTGGCATGGGCGTAGATATTGATGAGAAGTATGATGTAAGGATATTATGAAAACACGTCTAGATGTATGACATATCAATCATTAAGAACTAAAGTTACATTTGGAGAATAAGGTAAAAAAGTGAATAACTAAAAGGAGATACCACGTTTCTCGTCTAACAAAAAGTGTGAGATCATTAAATTGGGCGTTAATCAGGGGAAACAAGATGGTGATTGAAAAAGAAAGTAAATCATCCTTAGCAAAGGACATCAACAATAATCACATTCTAAAACCCTAGTTTCATATGGATCACGAGAATGCAAAAGGAGATATCATGTTTCTCGTCTAACAAAAAGTGTGACATCATTAAATTGGGCATTAGTCAGGAGAAACAAGATGGGTGATAAAAAAGAAACCAAATCATCCTTAGCAAAAGGCCATCAATATTAATCACATTCTAGAAACCCTAGTTTCATATGGATCACGAGAATGCTAAGAAGAGAAAACTCATATGGCTCACCTTGTTCAATCGGGAGGTCCTTTCTAGTTGTTTGACGCTGATAGGAATGCGGTTGCAGCCTTTAAACTCCTAGTGCAATGTTTTCATTTGAAGTCACCAGCCTCGTTTTTATCGTTTTTTTTAATTAAGACCTCGTTTTTATCGCCTCAAAACCAATACATTT
>JBCEWC010010549.1:0-17540 GCA_038996855.1 Solanum aculeatissimum | reverse complement strand
CCACCTATGTAAGTGTGAAGTGTAAGCCGCTTCAAGGAGAATCCTGTAAGGCCAGTTCTCTATGCACTTATCAACCATAAAGTGTTCATGGCTGAAACGAACAAAACAATGAGAACCAAAACTAGTTAAAGAGTTAGTTGTATGACTTATGTTGTCTAGGTATACGACAAAGGTCGACGGTTCTAGGATATCACATCTACCGATTGACTGAGTATATCCAATATATATATTCTCACTATGGAAAGTTCAAAGGGAAACCTACTTATCTAGATGCAATTAACTTTTGTTTATGGATCACACATGTTTTTCATGCATATGTTTTAAACAATGGTCATTCCCCATTCATGCGGGGGATTGTTGGGTCTAAGTAAAGTGTGAATTGGGAAATGGAGAAGAAAAGACAAAAGAAATATGTGGGGGAACCAATGCAGGGAGATGAAGAGTTATTTAAGGAAAATGAATAGTCATTTCTCCCTCATCTAAAAAATAGAGGAAAAGTGGAATCCGTATATTAGGAAACACTTCCTCTAACTCTTAAAGAGTCAAGTAAAGGGGACTCCCTCGCGCCGTCGTCATCGTCACTCGGCTCGGCTTCAGCTACGGCTTCAACTTCGGCAAATGATGTGATTGATTGATATATTTTTTGGACAAAATTTATTTAATCAATCTTCCTTTTCCTGATTTTTGTGAATTATTAATTAATTTATTTACTTATGAATTATTTATTAATTTATAAATTATTTATTAATTAATTTATTATGTGAAATTAATAAGTTAGTTATTTTTAACAACCTTTTAATTTTCGCGCCTAAAAGTTGTCACAACAGACACTTCATTTCCAACAGACACCATGTCTGTTCAGAACATATGTGTCTGTTTGAGCAGGCACTTTCGCACCCAATTCTCCCTATAAATGGAGATCCATTCTGTGTTTTTCAGATGTATTTATTTTCATTCTTTTTAATATGACTAATCCTATGAAACTTGAGTTCGTCGCCCTTCATAGTTTGGGCAAGAACTACCTTTCATGGGTGTTGGATGCTAGGTGTCTTAGAGACATAATTAAAGATGAAAATAAAGCATCAAAATAAAATTGTGTTAAAGTTATGATATTCTTGTGTCATCATCTTGATGAAATTTTGAAAATATGAATATATCATAGTTAAGGATCCATTTGTTTTGTAGAAAAGCTTAAAAGAAAAATATGACCACTTGAAGATGGTCATACATAAAAAAACACGATATGATTGGATGCATTTGAGGCTAAAAGACTATAAGTCTATTCATGAGTACAATTCTATTGTGTTCAGAATCTTGAGTATCTTAGTATCACCAAAAAGGTCTATGGGTAAGAAGTTGGGTTCACGTCCCAATGCACCATATTAATGATATAATGATGACTAAAGTAAAATAATGTGTTTTTAGTGAAAAGTCATAAAATATATTTCATTAAAATGTTTCATTCCCTAAAGTGAATGTGGTAGTAGTACATAATGTTTGAAAGAAGATAAGTGATTTAATAATGCACATGAGCATGGAATGAGGTACTAAACTGTCATAAATTGATATGCTAAGATGATTGTGTTTCATTCTTGAAGAACGAGAACTTTTTGATAAATGCTACAAATACAGATTCATTCTCTGAAGTAAATGTAATAGTATTCAATAAAACTTCTCAATATGAATGTGCACTTCATTGTGATAGGATCATGACTCATCTCCAGAAGAGAGATAGAGTACTTGAGAAGAAACAAATATGAAAAATTACTCCCTGGGTAATAAATTTGAAATTTGCTCATGTAATAGTAAATTAAGAATTTACTAAAGCAAAAGACACTATCATAGTAAACTTGAAGTTTACTTATCAAACATATATTGAAGAAATAAAAAATTCTTCAACATTATTTTTTCTCATGATAAGTTAATTGAAACAACTAATGTTGGGATTAAATTCCCTTAATTCTGAAAGTATGAAAGGTGAATATGCACCCATCCAGGGTCATGTGATATGTGAAATAGATGCATTTATAAGATGATCACATGTGCGTTTATTGTCAACTTGAAGTTCGACATTCACAAAATTGTTTGTGCAAGATAATTCAGTTAAGAGCACAACTTTTAGAATACGTAATCAAGACAATTCATCTTGATAATATTGATAAATATCCAAGCTGATTGAGATTAAATGTCTTAGATAAATGGTCAATCATTGCTTATGAGAGGAAAACTTCATGGTCTGAAATATGACAAATTGTAGAAAAAAATATGCATTAGTCTAATACATTATGATTAAATTTCCCTCAATTGATTTATGGTCAAGGACCATATAATTTCCATCTAATAATTTTGATATGCGGTATATAATTAATAAATATACCATGATGAATAAAAGATGGATTCTCCAAGGTGGATTGAAGTATATGTTAGTTTGTCTAACATAAGGGGGAGATAATAAGAAACTAAGAGTTGAAATGTTTTTATTAAATATCCAGAAGGACACAATTTATGACATACATGAAACATGTAATTGATTCCCAATAAGATAATTCTTGAAAGAAAAGGAGCAAATGATCAAAATGGCCATAGACCTCATGAGAGGGGTAGCTATCTGAAAATAATGAAGTGATGAGATCTTAACAAGTTATGTCGCATTGCAAAATGACAAAAAAGATATTTTGTCGATGATATCTTTGATACAATATAGTGGAATATTGTAAAAGATTATGAGGATCTAAATTTTATGGTATATTAAAGCATGTTCTAATTATCAAGTGGAATGATGCATCTTGGTAAGCGTAAAGCTTATTTGACTTGCAATCTAGACACTAGAGAACGTCATGCATTTAATATTAAATATTGTCACTGGACAAAATTGATATGAAAGTATTTGAAGGACTTAAAATGCATAAAGCATATACAAGTTCTTGAAAATTTTGTTTATAATTCTCATATTGATTAAATCAATCAAGAATCTTTCATATTATTATGCAAGTTGATAACTTGAATTGAAACTTTTGAAGAGTTTTCAAAAGGCAATAGATTGTTTGCTTATTAAAGAAGTTAAAGTGAGTAACTTGCAAAACTCTTTGATCCTAAAGGGAGGATTCACAAAAAGGAAATAAAACAAAGCACATTTCGTCAAACCTTTTCTACACTCATGAGCTCCAAAAGAATGGTGATATATATGTGAAAACAAATTTGTTCGAGTGACGATATGACTGATTTGTTCACCAATTGATACCTTCAAAAAGATGGTACACAAGATTGGGATGCGAAAATTCAAGTCTTTGGACTGATGTTCTGATTAGGGGGAGTTAATACGCGATGTACTCTTTTTTTCTCACAAGGTTTTGTCCCATTGGGTTTTCCTTGTAAGATTTTAATGAGGCATCCAAAATGCGTATTATTAGATATGTGTACTATTTTTCCTACACTAAATTTTTTTCCTATGTTTTATCTAGTAAGGTTTTAACGAAACACATAATCTAGCAAATAGACATTTAAGGGGAGTGTTATAAACATATTTGAATTACAGTAAATGTCTATTATGTAGATTCCTTTAAAAGTTAGGAATCCTACTTGGAGACCAAGTCAGTTTCTTACTCGAATACCAAGTCAGTTTTTTCCCTATAAATAAATAGGTTTCCTTCATTGTAATATACATCAAAATATTCTTCGAGAAAAATAAGAAGTCTTCTCTTCTTCTCCCTACTTTCTTCTTCTTTTTACTTCATACTTTCATAACAGAATTTAAAATGTGGTAAATCTTTTTTATTATTATTATTTTACTGGATTTCATTAATTATTATAGTTATTGATGTGTAAAAAATTACCATTAAAGTTTGGTATACATGATTATTGAGAAGAGACACTTCTCATTTAATTTAATAAAAAAATATAGAAAAACTTGGAAGCTACGACGGAAAGAATAATTGCTTGACAGTATGGAAGAGAAGTTGCAAGTTATTTCAAACATTTAATATCCACCAGACATTTTGCATTTTATTCTTTTTTTCTCATTCTTTGTTCTTATTCCCAGTTTCAATGTGATTTAGGTTAATTTGAAATATATTTTTTTTAAAAATATTATTAAAATTTATGATTCAAATTGAATCATAAATATTTATGTAATTGTATATCATATCATTAATAATAATATTTATAATTTAAAATTAAAACATTATTAAATATTAAAATATATCTTTTTTTTCGGAAATAATAAAAGGCACGATATACATTTGACAGTCCGGAAATTGTTGCACCAGAATGTACACATTTGGTGAAAGCACGTCAAGTTAGGCGTGCGACATTCCTTCCTATTCTAATATTCCCTCCATATCATTTTATTTTATGTGGGACTCTTTGACTTCACATCGTGTTTAAGAAAAAAGAATTTTTTTTTTAAAATTTGTGGTCTAAAATCATTCTTAATATTTGTATGGTTGAGAATCATTTCATTAAAGGTAAAAAGGAAATTTTAAAGGTAAATTATTTTTAGTTAGAGTAAGGTGACATTCTTTTTGGGACGGTTCAAAAAGGAAAAAGTCCCACATAAAATGGAACGGAGGGAGTATATTATAAGAGGGAGTTTTCAGTTGCTCAAGCATGCAGTCGACATGCCTGCTTGAGTAGTTTGAGGGTATACTCGTAATTTTTTATGATTTTTCTGTTGTAATTTGTTTTTTTTATTTTTAGTGTTAAAAATGTTACTAATCATGATAATTAATGACTTAAAATATTTCTAAAAAATATGTTATGTAAGAGAATAAAATATACTATAAATCGTGATAATTGATAGCTTAAAATATTTTAAAAACAAATAAGAAATTCAATTTATTATTGAGATTAATCTGTCGACGTCACATAAAATGAAGCAAAAAAAGTAACATGTGTTATTTAATTTAGCTACTCAAATAGACAACAAAAATTCGATTGATTATTGAAATTAATCAATCGACGTCACATAAAATGGAACAAAAAAAGTAACATGTATTATTTAATTAGGAAATCACATAAAAAGTATTGTAAATCTAGATATTTAACAGTAAGAATATATCTAAATAGAAAAATTAAATAAAAAATGCTATAAATCACAAAAATTAACAACTTAAAATATTTTAAAATGTAATATAAATCACAGTAATTGAAAAATTAAAAATAAAAAGACATAAAAAATTTTGACCTTCGAAATTTTAGCAATACCACATAAATTGGGACAAGAGGAGTAACATATATATTATTTAAAAATTATGTAAAATAGTATTATAATTCACAATATTAATAATTTAAAAATCATATTAAAATTCTAATTAACTCTCTAAATTCTATCTATATCAGTTAAATTAAGATAAAAAAAATAATAAATAATAGATTCGTGCTAGCACGGACACCAATATCTAATAAATAATGTAGTAAAATTAATTTATCACAACCACCTACCACCCTGCATGTTTTGTGTGGTACAAAATAAGTGCCACTCATCACACATATAGATTAGTATTTTTTTGGTTCTTTTCCTTAATTTGATTAAATCATTTATGTGGTAAATCAAGTACTGTTATGATAAATTTTACTCTGTTTTAATTTACGGGAGTTTTTTTTTTGGTACGAAATTTTAAAAAATTAGATTTTTTTTAAAAATTTATTGTCTAAAATGAATCATTAGTAAATATATAGTTATAAATCATTCATTAAAAGTAAAATAGATATTTTAAAATTAAATTGTTTTTCCCTTAGTGTCATTTTATACAATATCCTTTGGCAAAAAGCATTTCATTAAGGTGCAAGTGAAAATTTAAAGTTGAATGCATGATTTCTAATTATAAGGTGACATTTTCTTTTGAGATAGACTAAACTGGGATAGAAAATAATAAATCTGATGATATATTATTGAATAGACTAAAAAAGGGTAAATCATATAGATCAAACCCAAGGGAATAATCAGTAACCTGGTAAAAATATAGCCAATCAGGTATCAACCCCTTATTAAAGGAAAAAGGGACAATACCCTTTAAATATTCAAAATGTTTTAAATATACTGTTTTTAATGAATTTAGGTAAAAAATGCCTTCATCCATAGATTTTTGGTTAAAAAATACTCTCTTAACTATCCAATGGACCAAAACAAGAGAAATGGCCTTCTTTTTAATGATTTTTCTAGTTTTGAGGCAACGGGTAGAAGCAAGATTATTTTTGGTCAGTTTATATAGCTGGAAGATATTTTTATGAAAAATATATACAGCAAGGGCAATTTTGATCCTAAAATATAATCGAAATAAATGTGACTTTTTAAAATAATCTAGAGATATGTTTTAATCTTTTTTTTCTAATTTAAACTACGTACACTTGCATTATAAAAGATCTTTAAATCGTAAATATAAATTAATGACGTCCATTCTAAACATAGTCTCGGAGGATGTGGTCTAGTGGGGTTTACTATTTGATCTCTTTGAAAAACCTTTTCTGAATGGCAGGGTGAGATAGTTGTACTAAATTAAACCACCAAAAGACACAATAACAATAATTATAATAATAACATATATGAGTTATTTTATAGGTAAAATTTGAAAAATTAGTATATACATAAATCTTAGTTTTTTTGTGAAAATAAAAAAATTATTTTCAATAATTTTATTTTACAAAAAATAATAATTCAAAACAGTTCGGATAAAGTGATAAACATCCCAAAAAGACACCAAATAATAAAAAGTGAAAATAGAGAAGAGGAACACTGTTTTATCTATCAATCAGTAATTAATGTTTCGAATAGACTCAATGTTGTATCTACTTTCTCCAAAGTGAAAACTATTTATGTGGTGTACTTTAACGAAAAAACACTTAATGTTTATTAATGTTGAGTACAACTAATTAACTGTAAAGTGTAATCAAGTAATTAGTTAATAATTAGTTAGTGAGTTTGTTAATTAGTTAGTGATGACAACGATCATCTTAAGCTGTCTCAAATCTATATATATATATATACATACTGTACTCACATGTAAAGGGTGAGTTGGTTGAATAAAACTTAAAATTTCCCAAATCTCTTCTCCTTCTTCACAAGCTCTCATTAACAGAGGTTGATAACATGGTATCAAAGCTTAGGGAACTCTCCTGAGCTTATGAGATTTGTTTCAGTTGAATCAGAAGTGTTAAAATTAGGAGAAGATTGAAGTTTTTCATTTTCACTAGGGTTCTACAATTCCTAGCTTAGCTGCTGCTCACAATTCATTCATGGCTACTCCTGTTGAAATCGTTGAAACTGCTGTGGAATTCAACTTCCAAGCGCATGTTCAGGTCAGATTGAGCAAATTGACCACAATCATCCATTATTCATTTACCCATGTAATACTCAAGGTGTTGTTCTCATCTCAATTCAACTTCTAAGTTCTGAAAATTATTCGTTGTGGAGTAAATCTCTAAAACTTGGTTTACTTGGCAAAAACAAGCTAAGCTTACTACTAGGAACATGTAGGAAGGACATGTATCCCCCTTCTATGCATGATCTGTGGGAGAGATGCAATGCTATAGTTCTAGGATAAATCATGAATATTGTGTCCAAAGATTTGATTAGCATTGTTATCTATGGATCTGATGCACACATAGTCGAGGAAGATCTTCGTTAGAGATTTGAAAAAGTTAATGCTTCCAGAGCATTTTAACTTCATACGGAGATAGTTACTCCGTCTCAAGGAATCTCATCTGTCTCAAACTACTTCTCTCGATTGACAGAACTCTAGGATGATTTTGAAATTCTAATGCCTCCTTCTTCAGGTACTTGCCTTGAATCTAAGCAATATGTCGAACACTTTCACTTCCAATTCCAGAAGTTATGGTAGTTTCTGATGGGGTTGAATGAGTCTTATGCTCATACAAGAAGTCAAGTTCTAATGACAGTCCCTGTTCTAACTGTCAATCAAGCATATGCCATGATTATCAATGTTAAGAGTCAGAGAATAAATGGTACCAACTGTTATACCCCATTTTAACCGAGGTCAAATAGTGTACAATATATTGGAGATTCCTAAATAATTAATTTAAGGAGTCGCCACCTAATTATTTTTAAGGTAAAGTAGAATACCTATTTTTGCTAAAATCATGCTAAATTAACTCAAAAATATGGTCTACTAAACTTATGTGATTCTAGGTAAGAGTTCTAATTATCCTAAAGGGAAGGTATAAGGCACCCTTTAAAATTCGTTAAAACGATTAACTGACCAAACTTAGATTAATTAGTTTTAAGAAAAAAATGCTAAGGATTTTTTTTAATAAGATAGGTAAGAAGATATTTAATTTCGAAATCATTTAATTTTAAAAATATTTATTTACTTATTAAAATAATAATAATAATAATAATAAAATAAAAACAACACTTTGCCATAACTAAAAGTTAAACTTGTTTTGTTTTGGAAGTAGCACTTCAAAATAATCATTTGACTTAAACAATTTTTAAAAAAATTCAAGATCTATATTTTAAAAAAAAGACAGTAATTAAGGATCAAACTTCTGCTTAAGAATTAAACATAGTTCGAAAAATATTTCAACGCAAAATTTTGAACTAAAAAATTGATTTTTTTTAATATTATATATATATTTTTTAATAAAGGCAGAGCTACGAAAAATAGAAAAAAAATACTTATAACTAAACTAAAGGTTCCCAAATCCAACCATCTATACGATATCAACTATATGAATTCAAACTAGAAACATATCTAAATCACATAAGGAAGTTTAATATGTAGAGAAAAACACATGCATAAATAATGCTAAAAAGTAAGCCGTGAAAGAATCCAAGCAAATTTGCTTGTTTTGCTATTTGGGCATTCTAAGATGTCGCAATGACTCCATGTAGATATGCTTCTTGAGGCGATAGAGAGTCTATTATGAGGACTCAATTTTAGCTCCCAAAGTGTTCATGCAAGCAAAAGATAAAAATAGAAATTAGCACTAGTATAATATTCCTTAAAGATGAACAAGATGAATCAGATAGTTGTTATATCCCCTTTTTTAATAGCATATTTTGTTGTTCATGGCGTAAGTTCAACCTTAGCAAATGAAACTGACAAACCACTAATATGGAGATACCTGGGATAACTAATACACAATGAAAGCAAAGAAATGATTTTAACCAAACTTACTGTGAACCTCCTAAGATTTAGAAGCAATATTACGGCCTCCATCAATGTAGTGAGCAGAGGAGATTACAAAAAGGATAATTGTCGAGACTAACCAACTGACTTAAATGTGGTATTTTAGGTACAGAGAAGGACGTTACAACATAACTTCTAAAGTAAACTTATTAAGAATTCATAAAATCTAAAAAAAAGGCAAGTAACTTAACCAGATAGAGGAATTTGAAACTTAGCATGACGACGAACAGTTTGATAAATGGCTTTCAAAACTAACACAGAGAGGGATTTGAAACATGATTTCTTAGATTTGAACCATTATCAGGTACATAATTTCTAAACTCAAGAGATAAAGATGTAAACTAGTGTTTCTCCCATACTTCTCAAAGGAAAAACGAAAATATAATCTCACCCACAAACAGTTAGCAAAAAGCTTTTAAATAATCATGATTTCCAATGAACAAATATATATTAATAAGATCAGTTACATACTCCTATATATATGTGTGTGTGTATATACAAAACTGAAAGCAGAGAAAAATCAAAACAACAAGTTAGATAGTAGACACATGACTCGAAAATCAGAGAGTAGCATATCAATACATGAATTGTGATACTACCGAAATAGCATAAGGAAGACAACTATTTTCACTCATTATAAGGAGGAGAAAACACCTAAAACACGATACCTATAACATTATTTATATAAACTAACGCGAGAGTGGTCAGAGGGGTGTCAGAATTACCTTTTATGGGGCAGTGACTGAGGCTTTTGAGGTCGCAGATCCACAACTCCTTTGACGACAATAAAGCGAGATTTCGAGTTTGTATAAATCAAAAATAGAGGAATAAGAGTAGATGAAGTTTTGTTTTTTTCTTAGAATCTAGAACTTGATTCCCCCAAAAACTCTACTCTTTTGGAGATTCAAAGAAGTATTTATAGCAGTAAAACAAAGAGGCCAGCGGTCCATATATTTGGGCGGGATTTATTTATTTGAATCTTTGGTCAAAGATCCATACATTGGACAAAATCGTGGACCCAGGAAACGAGATTTGCTGCAGATTACACTTGAAATGGGAAAACTCTGAGTACACTTTTGATAGGGGCATTTTTGAAACTCAAAACGGGACAGAGGAGATGGCAAAGAGTCTGTGACCTATAAGGTTTTGCACGAAAATGGAGCATCAAGCATCTGCCAATGGTGAAAGTGCCTGAGTATTTCACTTGAAGAAGAAAAGGGGCGCCTGTTAAAAGAAAGAACAAAAAGAGGCGTTAGTTTGTCTAGGGCTAAAAACTCTTTGCTGGTGAATAACATGTGAAATTGGACTTATGTTTGGGCTAATTTAGAGTGATATTTAATGTAAAATATGGACTGAATATATGGGGTCTTTGGGCTACATGTTTGGGTCAATTTTTGGGCTTTCTAGGGAGATTTGAGTTGCTACTTTGATAGCCAAATTTGTTGAAGTATTTTTGGGTCTTTTCCTTTCTTTATAATTTTTTTTAGCTTTCAATTTAATAGTAATATAATATATAATTAGTATGTAGAAAATAAAGTACTAAAATTATAACTTTTACTAATGTTTTGGAATAAATATAGATTTATAACTAAATCTAATAAGTGAGGAACTCGAAAATAAGATGACGATAAAAAGTTTTTTTTTTATTTTTTTTAAAAAAAAGCTTAGACTAATTCTAAAAGAAAATGACGACCATAAAACTAAAAATAATAGTGTTTAATAGATAATAACTGTAATAATAATAATGAACCAAAATAGTGGGAAAATACAAAGTATCCAACTTATAATAGTTTAGAAGCTCGAAAAAATAAATTAGAAGAAAGGAGGGAAAAAATTGGGTGTCAACAGCTGTCCCTCTTTGATCGAGAATGATGAAAGAGTTTTCGGGCAAAGAAGTTGACTTAGTAAACCTAATTTTGTCCAGACTAGTAGAATAAAGGAGACGTGGCTAATCTCAAATTTTCGTGTTGTATTCATATCTCTGGTTGCAAGAAAGTTAGGCTGAACGTATTTCTAAAAGGGTTATGATATGATGAATAAGGAAGCACAACTTATGCAAGATCCTCAAAGTTGTCCCAGAGCCAAATTATTAGGACACAGGGTGTTGTGATTTAGGGAACGTATCTAAAAAAAATATGAGATGGCTTGACCATCGAATTGTCAATGTGAGGAATACTTTAGAGTTCGAGGTAGATCCTTGACCTTTGTCGGAAAGCTAGACTTTCTCAACAAATTGCCCCAGTTCACTGTTAAGAAATAGTTCCACGTTATGTTATGCTCCTGCAAAACCTAAACTTGATAATGTAATAAGTAATCAAATATTAATTATAAAGTAATAAATTCTTGAAAATGACATCTTTCAGGCGTGAATTAGTAAAATTGCGACTATGCGAGCCTAAATAGTTTAACGAGATGAGAAATAGGAATAAAACTTATGACAATAGGTTTTGAGGCCAATGATTGATGAGGATGACGCCTTTCAACGATGATTAATGAAATGAGGCCTTAAACCAAATGATTCATGAATATAAAGATTTTTTAGTTGAATGACTTATAAAGATGAGGATTTTTGCCGAATGATTTGTATCGATGTGACTTTAAAGTCGATGATTTTCAAAAATGAGGCTCCTCAAGCCAATGATTCATGAAAATGACATCTTGAAAATAATAATAATAATAATAATAATGCATCCTGGCAACCATTTGTGCAAATAAATTCGAAAGCATTTTGTGCAGTTATCTAAAAGCAATTTAAAGCGTTTCTGCAATGTAAAGAAATCGAAAGCTATGTGAAATGCATTTAAAATATTTGAAAGTATCTGTGCAGTGCATTTGAATATGTTGGAAAGCAATTGTGCAACACAGTTAAAAATATTTAAAAATATTTGTGTAGTGCATTTGAAATCATTTAAAGTATTATCTGCATATGTTGGAAAGTAGATGCACAGTGCAATTAACTATTTGAAAGTATTCATGCAATACATTAAAGATAAATGTATTAAAATATATCTAAAAAACATTCTAAAGCATTTGTGCAAAACAAGTAATAGTTTTGTAAGTAATGCAAATTAGTCGACGTATGGTCCTTTCAAGGCTATAGACGTCAGCGATCTCTTATTTTCTGCTAATTCGTACTAGCCTGCACTCAAAGAAAAATTATAAGTTTTGGGGGGAAGGATGATTTGCATTGACTTTGGAACTCTAGATCTTCAAACTTCTTTCTTCGAGCTTTGTTGGACTTGTTGTCTCCATCCGATCTAAATCTTGGATAATAAATAACAAATAGTATTCGATTGAAAATTATATGTTTAAGAATAAGATAAAAATATATCTAAATGCATGCAGTAATAAAAATAATTCTGCCAAACTTTTGGTTGTGACATGTCATGAAACAAAGCAACGTCATTTTTCTAAAGTTTTCTTCCACCCGATGGTTTGATTGACTATATACCCTTTCAATTCTCTTGATATCTTCTTGAGATAAGGACCTTAAAAATATCCCAGTTTTAGCGAAAGAGAGATACTAACATTTTGATACGATGAGACCAAGCTTACTATCCTAACAATTAAAACTCCTGAGTACGTTTTCTAGGAAAAAAAAATGAAAAGTCGAACCCTCCAGGGGTTGCCTACGTATCCAAAAGAATCAGGCCATACGTAGTTCCTTACATGAAATAAAGGAAGAAGAAAATTTTCTAATAAAGCAACCGAAGGCGATATAGGCCGCCTACGTATCCCACCGAGTGAATCAGGTCAAAACGTAGTTCAAATTATACATAAATGGAATTTTGTCAAAATTACTACTAAGAGACCAAACCCGATAGGGGTTTCCTACGTATCCCACCTAGGGAATCAGGTTAGAACGTAGTTTTCAATATATAACAAATAACATTATATAAAAATAATATAAGAAACTCCTAGACATAGTATCTCTTAACCGCATCTGCATTGATTGCTTTCGGCCATATTTCACCATCCATTTCTGCTAAAATCAACGCTCCTCCAATTAGTACTCTGTGAACCATGTAAGGCCCTTGCCAATTGGGTGTAAACTTCCCTTTAGCTTCATCTTGGTGTCCGTGACAAACTGATTCATTCTTTTTTCATCGATGAGCATCAATTGTTCATATCGGCTTTGTACCTATTTAGACTCACTCAAATCATCTTCTTGAATAACCCTCAAAGAAGGTATCTCAACTTCCATCGGCAGTACTGCTTCAGTTCCATAAACCAAAAGATAGGGAGTTGCCCCAGTTGAAGTCCTAATGGTGGTGCGGTAGCCAAGGAGGGCAAATGGTAAATTCTCATGCTAGTGCTTGGAATTATCAATCATCTTCCACAATATTCTTTTAATATTTTTATTGGCTGCTTCAACTGCTCCATTCATCTGAGGGCGATAAGGAATGGAATTGTGGTGAGTAATTTTAAACTTCTCACAGATTTCTTGCATCAGTCCACTATTCAAATTAGCTCCATTGTCTATTATAATTGATTCAGGAACTCCAAATCTGCAAATAATATTATTTCGAACAAAATCTGTCACCACCGTCTTCATCACAGACTTGTATGAATATGCTTCCACCCATTTTGTGAAGTAATCAATAGCTACCAAAATGAACTTGTGTCCATTTGACGCCTCTGGTTCAATAGGACCAATGACATCCATGCCCCAAGCTGCGAATGGCTAAGGAGAACTCATCACGTTGAGCTCATTTGGTGGAACATGAATTATATTACCATGAATCTGACATTGATGACATTTTCTCACAAAGAGAATGCAGCCTGTTTCCATGGTCATCCAAAAATATCCCGCTCGTAGAATCTTCTTTGCTAAAGTAAAACCATTTATGTGTGGCCCACATGCACCCCCATGTATTTCTTCGATCAACTTGCTCGCCTCTTGAGAGTTAACACATCTTAGTAACCCCAAATCTGGAGTCCTCCTATAAAGGATTTCTCCACTTAGAAAAAAGTGATTCGCAAGTATCCAAAGTGTTCTATTTTGAATACTGCTTATTCCATCTGAATATTCTCCTTCTTTAAAATACCTTTTGATGTCATAGTACCAAGGTTCTCCATCTGGTTCTTCATCTACATGAAAATAATAGGCCGGTTGATCTTGCACATTGACCTTGATTGAATCTATGTAGTTTTTGTTTGGATGTTGAATCATGAAAGCCAGGGTTGCCAAAGCATCTGCAAATTCATTTTGAGCTCTCGGAATATGCTTGAACTCTATTTTGATAAATTTCTTGTACAACTCCTTCACACACAACAAATATGGGAGTATCTTCACATTCTTGGTGTTCTATTCTCCTTGCACTTGATGGATCAATAAGTCTGAGTCTCCTATGACCAACAATTCTTGTATGTTCATATCAACAACCATTCTGAGTCCAAGAATACAAGCCTTATATTCTGCCATATTGTTAGTGCATAAGAACCTGAACTTTGCTGAGACTAGATAATGTTGACTTGCTTCTGATACCAGCACTGCCCCCATACCAACTCCTTTAGAGTTTGCAGCACCATCAAAAAACATTCTCCACCTTGGATATTCCTCTGAAATATCCTCTCCGACAAACAAAACCTCTTCATCTGGGAAGTAAGTCTTAAGAGGCTTATATTCTTCATCCACAGGATTTTTGGCAAGGTGATCAGCTAGCACTTGTCCCTTGATGGCTTTTTGAGTGACATATACAATATCAAATTCACTTAGAAAAATTTGCCACTTGGCTAGCTTTCCTGTAGGCATGGGCTTCTAAAAGATATACTTGAGTGGGTCCATCCTTGAGATGAGAAGAGTGGTATATGCACACAAATAATGTTTCAACTTTTGCGCGATCCAAGTTAAGGCACAACAAGTACATTCCAATAAAGTGTACCGAGCTTCATAAGGTGTAAATTTTTTACTCAAGTAATATATGGCCTGCTCCCACTTTCCAGTTTCATCATGTTGTCCCAGCACACATCCAAATGCATTGTCCGATACAGACAAGTATAAACAATGGTCTTTCGGGCTCTGGAGGCACCAGAACAAGCGGACTGTACAAATAGTCCTTAATTCTATCAAAGGCTTGCTGACAAATCTTCTGTCCATTTGGTAGCAATATATTTCTTTAACAACTTGAAGATTGGCTCACAAATTATACTTGATTGTGTAATAAATCGATTGATGTAGTTGAGGCGACCAAGAAAACTCATTACATCCTTTCAACCTTTTGGAGGAGGCAAGTCTTGGATAACCTTTATTTTTGAAGGATCCATTTCTATTCCCTTTCTGCTGACAATGAAACCCAATAATTTTCTAGCGGGGACACCATATGCACACTTTGCAGGATTTAATTTCAGATTATATCGCCTTAACCTGTCGAAGAACTTTTTCAAATCTACCATATGATATGAGCTCTTTCGTGACTTGATAATGATGTCATCCACATAGACTTCAATTTTCTTATGGATCATGTCGTGAAACATGGTAGTCATAGCCCTCATATACGTTGCCCCTGCATTCTTGAGTCCAAAAGGCATTACTCGATAACAATACACTCTCCAAGGTATGATAAACATTATTTTCTCTACATCTGCTTCATCCATGAGAATCTGGTGATAGCCTGCACAACAATCAACAAATGATTGCAACTCATGCTTAGCACAATTATCAATAAGTATATGAATGTTTGGAAGAGGAAAGTCATCCTTTGGGCTGCCTTTGTTGAGGTCTCGATAATCTACACATACTCTAATCTTTCCATCTTTCTTTAGCACTGGTACTATGTTCGCCAACCATGTAGGATACTTTGTAACTTGAATGACGTTGGCATCAAACTGCTTGGAGACTTCTTTCTTAACCTTCAAACTCAAATCAGGCTTGATGTTTCTTGGCTTTTGCTTTACTGGGGGGCAAGATGAATTAATTGGCAGCTTATGTGAAACAATGTTCGTGCTTAGCCCCGGCATATCATCATACGACCATGCAAACACATCCATATATCGTCTCAATATATCAATAAGTTCTTTTCTTCTAGTCGGACTCAAATGGACACTGATTCTTGTTTCTCTTTCCACTTCTGAATCTCCCAAATTTATTGTCTCAGTTTCATCTAAATTTGGCTTTTCCTTGCTCTGAAAATGTTCAAATTCTTTAGTCAACTCTTCGGGTTGCACATCTTTTTCATATTCTGCAAAAACTTGTTTGCTACTTGACGTTTGTTCACTCGTTTCATAACATATCACATTCTTGATATCGGCAGGTTTATTAGTTTGCTTGCTGAAAGAGAGAGACGAAAAAAGAAAAAGAAAAAAAATAAGTTTAATAACTTTAAGGACAAAGTCTGAAATTTAAGACGACAAATAGTTTAAACTTTAAAGCAAAAGTAGTTGAGATTTAACATTTGAGCTTTCAAAAGATGGAGGCAAAACATATAAAATTTATAAACATGATCCAGACCTCAATTTTGAATCATGTTGTTTAGATTCTAATACAATCATCTACCAAGATTCCCGAAGAGTCGGGGATGGGCTACAAGTCCAATTGTTCAAAGCATCTCCAGGCTTAACGTCCCATACAGTAGGGGTCTTGGTGCAATCTTCCAAAATCACATTACATTCTGCTTCTTCAATGAATAGGTTTTTGAGTCCTTCCACGAGGTTGTCCTCAACAGCTTTCTCTGATCCTTCTGCAACAGACGCCTTGGGAAATGACTGATTCAAATATGGGATCGGTTGTGGTAAAGAACTATCACTTGTTCCTTTGAGATTAACCGATGAGACTTCTTCAGGAGTAGGCTTGTATCCCAGACCAAAGGTGTGTTTCTGACCAAGCAACTGCATTGGTTCTACTATTCCGTTCAAATTCACTCCAAGACCTCGACCGGGCAAAAATCCATTCTTCAGTAGTTCCCAAACTACCATCATAAGCGCATTTGACAATTTTACCCTTTTAACTTGATTAGAGCACATAATCGCCCTAGTATGGAATATAGATCTATCCAACTCTTCCAAATTCTCAATCACAGGGATCAAATTGTCGGGATACACTAAATTACTTCCTTCTCCATGAACAACAATTTCCTGATGATTCCAGATAAATTTCAAAGTCTGGTGTAGAGTAGAAGGGACCGCACTAGCCATGTGGATCAATGACCTTCCGAGTAATAAATTATAACTAGCAGATATGTCCAACACTTGAAATTCCACCATAAACTCCTCTGGTCCAATTTGTAGAGGCAAATCAATTTCTCCAATGACTCCCCTTTGCGCCCCATCAAAACCTCTAACCCTCACATGACTCTCACAAATTTTCCCAATAAGTAGCTTTCAAAAATTTTCGGGTTGTTACATTATCTCCCCCTTGGGAACATTCGTCCCCGAATGTTCTAGGACTAGGGCTTG
>JBCEWC010010548.1:0-17541 GCA_038996855.1 Solanum aculeatissimum | reverse complement strand
TAAATATTTGCTAATTAAAAAATATTATTAGAAAAATAATGTGTTCAAAAATAAAATAAATAATAAATTTATTTGAAGAGGAGCATTTTTGACCCATTAAATAACAATAAGGACATTTTTGGACCAAACTATAAATGAAGAGCATTTTTATTTCTTTCATATAGTGTAAGGATATTTTTTACTCTTTTCCCTGTTAATAACAAACTACTCAGCTAGCTAGGGACAAACGAGTCCGCTTTTTTGAGAAATCTTAAGATGATTTAAAATGAATATTTGCTAATTAAAGAAGTTACTATTTCAACTTCAAACCTAAAAAATTTAAAATTTAAAATTCTGATTTTTATTTTTGAATTTTGTCAAAGAAATTTTAAGTTTTCAATCATAAAGCTTCAATTATATTTTTATGTTCAAACACAATTTAATTTTTAGATACCGTCTTTTACCTTAATTTCACCTTTTTTTCGGAAAAATCAACCGATTCAATATCCAAACACCTACTAAAATAACTACATTAAAGTTTTTGCTTGATATTAAAAAGATCTTTTAATTTTTTTAATAACATTTGATAAAGGGATACTGCATTATTGATGGAGTTTGAATCCAAAAATTTGTTGACTTCCCTATGAACCTAAAAAAATTTAAAAAATAGATTCACATAACAAGGAAGTTAGTAGCTAGATTCGATAAGTTGCGTAAGTTTTAAGAGAGCCCATGCTGCATTGCTCGACTTTAGTCAAACAAGTCATCATGTCCAAATCATGAGTTAATGAGTAGTACAAAACAAGAGTCAAAATATTTTTAAAAAAATTAATTTAAAAAAAATAAAATAAAATCCCAAGTCCAAAAATCACAGAGGATGGGAATGTAACAAAAAGCAAAGAAGCCACGCGCGACCATGAGTTCAGGCTAAAAGACAAGCAAAGAGCATAAACACTCTCTCTTTAACGTACGTACTGTAAGTGTAAGGAAACTCAATGATACCAATTGTCTGCCCATCATTTAGGTACCATTTTAAGCTGCAAAAGTTTACACCATTATATTGAGTATCCACTACAAATTAGATAAGTCAATTATTTAATTTCTTAAACATCATTTTCTCATAATACATAAACGTGTCTTACAATTTGTTCTAGTTGATATATATGTTTTTTGACTTTGAGTATGTACAAGTAGATGCTTAAACTTGTATAAAATCGAACAAATCGACATATGTGTCTGATGTGGTATAATACACATAGGATACCATATAGGACACATATGTCTACATGTTTGACTTTATTCGAATTTAAATGTATATTTATCTAAGTTCAAAATTAAAAAAACATAAATATCAGTTGAGATCAAGTAAAAAGGGTATCATTCAAATATAAAGGAGTGAGCATGTGACCTATATTGATTGTACTACACCACAAGCGAGAGCATGCTGGTAATACCCGGATCGATCGCAGTTAGCCATTTGCTCCTAGTGAATTTTTGTCATGTTACAAAAGTAATGCATGTATATGTGTGTTTCTTAAAGGGGAAATGCATGAATACCTCTTGAATGATAATCATGTTTCCAACTATCTTTTCGAATTACTTTAAAATGAAAAAAAATACATCCTTAGACGTTGAGGTGGGAAAAAGAGTGTTCTCACTCTCTTGGAACCACAAAAGAAGCAAAAAGAAACCTAAGTAAAAGATGATTGATATGGACACAATCAATTTTTAAATATAATTGATTAACATTAAAATTTAAGTTGAAATCATTTAAATTATTTTTCTTTCATTTTTTTCTTTGTAAAATAGAGTAAATTTTTTTGTTATTTTTTCCTTTTTTTGGGCAATATCATATTAAGGACGAGCTATGCAATGTCGATCGTGGTGGCCTTTTTCTTGGGCAATTTGCCACAACACCACCAATAAGAGGTTCTCTGTTGGTGAACTCAGACATAGAAAATAATTTCTCAAGAAGAAGGAGACACAGGGAAGTTATTGACACATGAATTTTCATTCATTTGAACAAAGCAAATGAAAAATATTGTCGTGACATAACAAGGAAAACAACATCCTAATTAATTATTACAATGTGACTAGCTAGAAACTTTTGTAAATGACAACAAAGCAAGGCAATATAGCCTTAGGATTAAACACATACAACTCATCCAAATTGGAGTAAAGTCCAGCAGCTCCACCAATGGAATCATACTCCTCCAAATTATTATTATTATTTCCATCCAAATTTTTCTTCACCCTTCCTGCAATCACCCTACAAACTAACATTGCCCTCTTCTCCTCCTCCTCATCTGACACAACTATCACGTTGTCGTGCGCCTTCCCGCTGGTCGCGGTCGTCAATATACCTGCACCAAATTATGACTTTTTTGCGACCCAAAAAGGTAGTAAAAATGTAGAGTTAATAGTTAAAAACATATCAAAATTATCATTTTCTTCGCGAATTTCATAACTCAATTATTCGTTATTCTGTTTGACTACCTGAATTGTCACTCACTTTGTATTAAAACACACTTGGATGCTGAGTTGGCCAAATATTTGTTCTTAATCGACAACAAATGCATACAAGCCAACTTAGCATTGAGGTATATCTTAATCCATAGGAAGTGACGGTTGAAATATGGAGCTCGCGAAAGAAATGAAAGTTTTGGTGTGATTTTGACCATTACAACTCAAAAAGATTCCAAGAATAATTAATTAATTACCTTTGTTTGTAGCATGATGAGTAGTCGTAGGTAGCTTGAATCCATTTTTGATGAGAGTACATACGTTACAATTAGGGAGAGTGCACAAATTTGTGGAACCATTTAGTCCAAGTGAACACATGAATGTTGTGCAATGGAACCTTAATAGTTCATTCCCATCTGCAATACAACGTGGGTGTTTTTTGACAAGGTTGGTTGCCTTAACCTTAATGGCCTCTCTGCATTCCTCAAATCTTGAAATAGTTGTAGGAGTATTGCGAATTTTCAAGATTCTGTCGATCTTGCATATTGGAGTCTTTTTGTTCAACCAGCTTGACTGAAATATGATTTCCACTATGTTTCTACTTGTGTCCTCTGGACCCAATTCAGATACTGCAACTTCATATTATTAGTAAAAATTTACATTCGATAGAAGATATTGGGTACTAAATCAACAGGAATTTCCCAGAAAATCGGTGATACAAACTTTATTTTTGAAGAGATGACAGAGGTATATATTTGATCCTCCTATGTTTACTTTATTTGTCCACTACGATTTTCATTTTATTTTTCCCTTTAACATATGAGAAAAGACAATTACTTTTGTTTATGTTTTCTCATTAGTATTAATTACTTATTCCTCAAATTATTATTCAAAATCTAATACTAAATATCAATTAATAGGGATAGTATAGCAAAATAACTGTCAATCATTATTTTCTTAATTAGTGTATCAAAATAGTCCAAATATGACAAATAAAAGTGAATGGATGAAATAGTAAACGCTGTGAAATGAGTATTATACATTAATTCCTCTAATTCATATTAAGTGAATTATTGAGACGTTTCTCATAGTTCAAAATAAGGGGTCGCTTGGTAGGTTGTATAAAAATAATATTAAATAAAATGTATTAGTAATGCTTGCATTCGTAATATTTGTATCAGCTATGCTACCATTAATTATGATGAGATATTTCTTATGCAATTTGGTTTAATAATTTTTTTAGAATTTTATTTATTTACAAAGATACCATCCACAAATATGGTGAAAAAGATGTAATAAAGATTTTGAGGGACAGTTAGGTCTTTAACTATGCCAGTACATGCATTAAATCTTTTTGCATTACTAATACCTAAAAATTGATGGTATTAACAATACACAATAGAGTGTATATTAGTTATACATATTCAAGATTTCTTTTAGAGGGGTTCAAAATTTTAAAAAGTAGACACACAAAATAACTGAAGGAGGTTCGACATCTATTATATACATAAAAATTTATTTTTATCATATAAAAGTAGTATAATTTTTCACCGGATGAACCCCCTGAGTGTTATGTGGCTCCACCACTGTACATAGCATGAAACAAGTACCAAATAAGGTACTACTAATACACTTAATTAATGCATGCATTATTTTTCTATTACACTCTACCAAATGACCTCTAAGTGTATTGTTAAAAGTTCAATAAAATTCTTGGGATCTTTTCCCATATTTACCCTTCTTTTTAAAGAAGATTTTAGCTACTTTATATTTTTTAAGAAAATAATTTAGAAATAATCAAAGGAATAATAATGAAAAATACTTTTTAAATATTTTTCTTAGGAGGTGTATAATACCGAATATTATAGTATATTTGAAATATTCATAATCAAGGACAAAATTGTGACTAGACTCTCACTCCCTGCCCAAAAACTTGTACCAATATAAAATATGGCAATCAACAATAGGGAGACAGGGGTCATGGAGTTCGAGGCTACATAGAATAGTTTGACAAAAGAATTGAGGAAAAAGAGATTCCTTTTTTAAAATAAAGTAGTAACCATTGATGAAACAGAGGAATTAAAATAAAATTAACTTTAGTAAAGAAATTGTTGTAACATACATACCAGCATGTCTAACAGCTTGATGAAGTTCCAAATTTTCAACTTTCGTAAAAATATTTCCGCATTCACCACAAATATTTGATCTCAAAGAAGGGTCTCCCCTAGCTATTGGATCAACCACCATTCTACATTCATAACAACCTGAAAGCTTCCTAAATGGCATTCCTCTAATCGATGATGATGTGGTTGGTGAACTTGAGACTAGTGAAGACGAAGAAGAAGAAAAACTACTAGTGCCATTATTTGTACGTCCTTTGGGAGGCGATGGCGATGGCTCGGGCCTATGCATGACCTTTGTGTTACTACATATGGAGCCAGAACACTTCATTTTCTTGCATTTTTTGTTGCTATTGTCGTGTTCACCTTCATGGTGGCCTTTAGGGGTTTTCTCTTCTTTCAATATTACTTGTTGGTTGTCTAGCTTTGCAACTTGTAGATGTTTGCAAGTAAAAAGGCTTCTTATAACTGCCCATGAATGTGGTTTCTCTTCTCTTTTCTTGATGGTTTTGGAATGCTTAATACTGGGATTTCCTCTGCTTTTGGCCATGACAAAGAAACAAACTAGATAACAATAAGAATACTGTAAAAGGTAAGGTGTTCGTTTTTATAAGTTAAAAAAGATGGGCATTAATGTGTTCATTTTTATAAGTTAAAAAAGATGGGCATCTCTCTTTACTCTTTAGTCTCAGAGCCAGGCAGAGAGGGCTTTCCTTTTTATGTGTGCGCTTTGGAATAATGAAATGTGAAAACGAGTGGGGGAGTGGAGTAAAATGAGGGCAGAGTCCTTTTCTTGTTATGCAGAATTCTCGATTGTGGTTTTGTGGACCTTGCTCATTAATTATTATCGGAGGTGGATCTTGCTTTATTATCAGAGACAAAATTAAAATTTCACTGATAGATTCAAAGTATAAGAAAATTAAGTACATGCATTTGTCGAAGGAATCTATTGTATATACATAAAAATATTTTCAACTATATTTAAATAAAATAATTTTCATCGAAGGAGGTTCTGATGAACCCCTATGTAACGTCCCCTAATTCTTTCCACCTAGACTAAGTAGATGCACAGAGAGATCTGAGAAAACGACCGAGAAAAATCACTGAAAGAAAAATCATGGGGGACACCTACGGCCCGTAGAGTGATCTACAACCCGTAGATACCCAGGTGACTTGGTGAAATCTTTCTAAGCATCATACGACCCGCAAAGTATTCTACGACCCATAGAATTGGCTTCGTAAGTCCCAGGTCAAATTCCAGTAACTTAAACCTTTGGACACCTTACCTTCGAAAGGGGTTTATGTCCTGTAATTTCTATTACGGCTCGTAGAAGGGTCTCGTGACAAATTTCAGTAACCAAAGTTTAGAGACACCCTCTGTCCATTTCTATATTTTTCTGATTTAACCTTTTGGATGTTTTGGATTTAATTTAAATCCTAAAAATAAAACTCTAGCGTATCTTTACCATTCCTTCACGCTTAGGAATTTCTTGAGAACATCAGGGAAGGGAGGAAAGCGAGGGTTGCAAATTCAAATGCGAGAATCGATTGAAGTTTGATTGTTTCTCCAACTTCCAGGTATGTAAGGCTTCCTAAAGCGTAGAACTGAGTTCGTCCATGCGTCCTTTCGTCTGGTTGAGTTTATTGTGAACAACTGCTGAGTATTAAAAAATTCTAAAATCCTACTATTTGAGTTTCTGCGTTTATTTTGAGTCTTTATAATTTTGAACTGAATAATTGATGCATTACACTGTTGTTGATATGAGATTGAGATATTAATCATTACACTTGACATTATGAACACCAAATTACATAATTTTATGAAAGTTTTTACATGAACTAAGTAAAGGTTTGAACTTAATTTTCTGAGTTGAGTAAAATTGAGTATGATTAAACATGAGGAGCATAGTGTATTGTAATTGCATGCCCATTGATGCATTTTTCTTGTATTCTATGATGAGTCTAATTGAGTGAGTCTAAATGACCGTTTGAGTTGAGTCATGATTGTGAGTTGACTACTTTTCCTGATTGAATAAGTTGATGAGAACTGAGATGAGTTGAATTGAGGTAACCCACTGAGGTTGAGACTCAAGTTAATTGATATAAGTATGATTGATGAGTTGAGCATATTTTAGTCTTAGGAGGAGTATCGAGCACCGAGATAGGAGCAAGTAAACAACTACTCTAACCCACAGAACTACGTTGCCAGCGTAGGATAGTCGTACAACATGTTCTGGCGAATTTTATCCCAAAAGATGGACATTTATTATAGATCCATGAGAGAGAGAGTTGATCGTCCTTTACCTTGGCAAGTTTAGGATGAGTGTGTCAACGACGTCGCCTTCGTTATGCATCACCAACCTAAAGGCGGTGAGATTGAATGTCGATTAAGAGAAACTCCTAAGCACACACTGCTTGAGCATAATAATTCAAAACTGAGTTAAACGATACCGATCCTATCTTAAAAGTATTATTTATTCTAAACTTGCACATGTACTGAGTTGAGTCATGAATTGACTGAGTTGAGTGAGTGAGTCGGGCTTTACATTTCTTGAGCTATTTTACATACCAGTATATTTCATGTACTGAAGTCCATTTGGACTTGCATCGTTTTATGATGCAGATACAGGTGATAAAAGACTTCAACCAGCGCACCGTTGAGGTCCATACAGTGCATTCTCAGAGTTGGTAAGCCCTCTTGCCTTTCAGAGGAGCCCCTTTTTTACTTTCGTATTTCCCTTTGAATATTTTGTTTCTTTGATTTAGGATAGCCATAGCCTGTCATGGTACCATCTAGATGTTTAGAGATAGAGGCTTCATAGACGTATGAGTAGAGGACTCATTGATTGTCATTTATTTTCTAAAATTGATCATTGGAAACTTTTATATTGATAGAGTTTTAATTATCTATTTGAGGATTATTCTAAATATTCTTCCACTGTTGAGTATTGATGTGAAGATGAGGATAGGTGGTTCTCTTGGAGAATCAACAATGGTTCTTCAAGTGCTGACCACGCCAAGGGTACCCTCCCGGGGCGTGACATCCTAGCTCGTGCCAACTCTACCCTGATTATTACTATCTAGATCTATCCGAAATAGTTTTTTTATATAATAAAAATAAGAGTAAGATCTACTTACATTATATGTTGAAAACCTTTAAAAGATTCATCTAAAATCACAAGTAAATCACTAGACATGAACATCAATATATAAGAATGATAGGAATACTAACCTTTATCCATTGTAATAACTTGATTTTGAAGACAGTTTTTTGGCATATTCTTTTATGAGATGGAGAGAAAAAGAAGAGAACATGCTTCAGACTCAGGGACCATATTTATTTATAAATTCGGATATGCCTTTTCACGTTGAAAATGTACCTTTTTCAATAAGTCTCCATCAAACTTAAGAAAAGGTACATGTATTCTTAAGTTTATTAAAAATAAACCCATATTGATAGATATTAAAAAAACTGCAACAATATACACTTTAATACCTTATATTACCAACCATGTCAACTCTTAAGAATATTTACAGATTTAAGTTTATATTTACATTTATGTCAACTCTTAAGATTTTTTATTTTTTCATTTTTTTAAAAGACTTATTTAATGTGCATTTAAGCCTTTTCAGAATAGAAATTTATTTATGGTTTTGGAAAGAAATTTATTTATGATTTATGGTTTTGGGGATTAGCCAAAAATATTTTTTTTTCCCGCCTTTTCTGTCCCACATAAAAATTTGTTGGGATTTGACATCACATTTACTAGTTTTTAAACTTTCAAAGTATCTTAAATTTTTTTTCTTTTTCCCTTTTTGCTACAAAGGTTCTGCATATTTCCTTGTAAACTTATTGTGCACGATTGAGAGTGTCCATTCAAATTCCATCACTATTGTATCCTCATGGGGGTTAATTGATTATGTTTGCATCCCTATAAATATGTATGAAGCATGTCACTGGGTGTTGGCCTTGTTCTTCATAAAAATAGGTGTCTTTATGTTCTTGACTCTTTATGGGGTGTTGGATCAAAGCACTTCCCTGCGATTAATGTTGTGGTAAAAATATTATCGAAGATTATTCCGTTGTTCTTCATTAGCACCTGCTATTTATGGGAAATGGAATGACATCGATTGAAAAAATAAAACAGAATATATCGACTGCGTTGTTGCCAATCCTCTGGATCTTTTCATAGCTGACAGTATTCCACAACAACGTGAAGATTCTAAGTAAGTTATTTTTAAAAAAAACATAGCATTCTCTATTTTTCTTGTTGCTAGAATGTGTTTGGCTTTCTATTTTTTCGTGGTTTGTCCTTTATTTTTTGGTGATATTGTTGGCTTTTTTTTTGCAACAATTGGTTAAAAAATCTCAGGCAGTTTTGTTGGTTACATGTTGATAGTACAATTGTTGTATCATTGTTCGTCACTAGTTAATTTTTTATTTTTCCAGTTATTTAGTTTATTTTTGGTGATATATTGGTACATTTACTGTATTGATACTATATTTATGCCATACCCAGGGAGGGCATCCTTGGTGTGACCGACACTCAAAGACTATTACTAGCCTCAAAGCGAACCACTCGGCTTCATCACATTTGTTCAATCACCATCTAATAGTTAAATAAATCAATGATTAAGAATAAGCAATGACAAAATAATAATCAAAGGCAAAGGCCAAAAAATCTATCCATCAGTTACATAAGACTAGTGTGAAAGAAAATCAATCAAAATAACATACTGCAATCACAACTCGATACTCTAGTCTATAAAGCCTCTAAATATCTGACTAAATGGTGCCAATGACAGTGTCACAATCCAAAATTCGGGTGTGATGACACTCACCTATCCCACCAAGGCAAGTCAGCCCAATTCCACAAATAACTTAATAATAACAGAAGCGGAAGATAATAGTCTAATAATATAAATAAGAGGAAGAAAATACAATACAACTATCTAAAGAACTGGTGTCACATGTACAAGTCTCTAAGTGTAGAATACTCAAAGCAATACAAGTCATAAATGTTTAATCCTCAAATAGAACAAAACATAAGATGGGATCCTCAAAGGCCTGCTGAAGACATAAGCAGCTACCTTAAAAGAAATCTAGAAGCTCGAATCTAGAAGAGAGAAATCTAGCAAGATGGATTGGACTCGGAACTTATAAAATTGTAGTAAGGGGTGAACACCAAACAACAGGGTACTCAACGAAATGAAACTAACCTAAAGTGAAGCAATAAAGAACACAAGTACCACCTCAAATCTCAACCACAGTCCTCCGAACTACAAACCAACACTCAAAAAAAGTCCCAACATAATACAGTATACAGATCACAGTAAAATCGATATACTCATTATCTAGAATAGTACCTCAATATAGGACATATAGATAGACCTAACACGTACGTCAATATCAAGGATATAATAAGTATACAACCTCATAAACGATATACAACTATATCAACCAGATGTGATATGATATGGAATAGATGTCATGAGATAGATATAGTGCAATGCAATTGTCGCACCCCATTTTTCTTCGCGGAAAGAGAAAATCTGGACGGCATCGTGGCAAAGACTCTTTTGAGATTTAAAAGGAAGAATCACCGTCTAATGTTTTGGGTGCATTAAGACACCATTCTAAACCTAATTCTAAGGCTAAGGGTCAAGTCACCAGAGATCAGGTAAGGGTTTAGGTTACCTAGAAAGAAAGGTGTTAGGAACCTTCGAGGTCTGCAAATGCGGGTCCTGACCTTATCTTATATCTTATGTGGATTTACAAATAAGGTTTCTTATTAAAATATTTATCCTACGATTGCCCAAGTGATAAAATAAGACAGATAATAATTTAGACAAGTAAATAATTTGAACTACCCAAACAATTAGAAATAAATAAAAGGAGAAAATTAAACTAAGTGAGATTTAATTTCACTCGGATCAGTTTACTCGGCATTTATTTTGGAAGACAAAATTAGATTTTGTCATTTTAGCTTCATATGGCTTGTTTAAGCCGAAGGACAAAATCAAGGTTTGTCCTATTAAGTGTGAGTTTAGTCATCATTTCCGAGGGTCCTATGTACCTCTACCCCTCCTAAGTTGATTTATTTATAACTTAAAGGCGTACTACAAGAAATGAAAAATACTAACGATTCCTAAAGTGTATATCGTCCCTCCTAAGGTCCAAGAGGCATTGGACTTCTAATTTGGGGTGAGTTCTAGACTTAAATAAAATTTTGATTTCCTATTAGACACACGCCAAACAAAATAAATAAAAATTAGTAGTTAGTACTCAAAGTCTCAAGTAAGCCTCTAAAACACACATGAAAATAAAAGTGTAAATGTTTTTAAAATTACTAAATATGTGTAGCAAGAAAACATTTTACGACTTTAGCAAAGACTTAAAGACGTTACCGTATTTAAAAAAAAACTTAATGAGATGTGAAAGCAAAAATAAAAAATTTTGTTAAAAATATTTAAACTATATTCGTGTTAGAAAGGAGAAAATCCTAAAGGCATGATTTCTGCCATATTAAAGTCATGACTTCTAATAATAAGGCTAAAGATCACTATGATACTTTAATTCAAACCTATGAACATGGTATCCAAGTAGTTAGGTGAAAAAATAATCTAAGAGCATGAATTCTAATATCATAACGTTGTGAAAAAATTAATCAAGCCTAAAGCATGATTTTTAAAAAGAATTTAAACCTAAAGAGTGATTAAATCTCATAATATTAAATAAACATGACATAGTTTTAAAAGAAATTTTATAAGCATGAAAAAAATTAAATATCCTAGACATGATTTCTAACATAAGAGAAAAAAAAACAGAATAAATCCTATATGGGTGATATTTATTTATTTTAAACAATAAAAAAATGTTAAAAGCATACTTGATTTGATGATCTTTTCATGCTATTCACCTTTTGATGCACACATGATAAAAACATTGAATCCTAGATTAAGATTTGTCTATGTGAGAAATGTTACCACACAAATTAATTCAACACATAAATGACAAAATAAAAAGCATTTAGCATGTAGTTCCCCTCCCCCTTTAACTAATCCTCAAATTTTACTATTATATTATTACATCAATCTTGCCAAAAAAACAACATAAGAATTAAAAACATCTTCAGAGTAGTCCTCTGAATCCATCGCCGTCCCCAAGCGACTCCTCCGTCTTAACCCAAAATCAAACCTGTTAAACTAACTAAATACACAGGTACTTGGCAAAAATTCTTGGATTAGTCAACATGAAAACATAATAAACATAATATATGCAAATAAATGAGAATAAGAGGTAACCTGTTAAAAGAACCCAGTGATAAAAATTGAATAATAGATCTCTAGAAAATAGAACAGAAACAACAAACAATATGTTAGAGAGAATGAATTTCTTTTCTTCGTGTGAAGTGTCTTTCTCTGTGAAAATGTGAAGGGTGAAAATATTGGATGCCCCTCAAAGTGAATGAAGGGGTTGATTGTATAGTGGAATAGAGAGGGGAGTAAAAGGTAAATAAATCAATTCAAACAAATTATCTTACCATAAAAAGATGGGAAAATCAATCACACAGATTTTATTTAGCTTTTGCCAAAAATAAGAATATATTTTAAAAAAATTACAGAAGATTATATTAAGAAAAACAATCACACCAAAAAAATATTCTCCATCAGCCAATAAAAAAAGCAATAATGTACCCTTTCCATATAACATTTACAAATCTACCAAAAATAAAAATATTTTAAAAAGTATAGGAAGGATATATTAGGAAAAAAAACCATCACACCAAAAATACTCTCCACCTACCAATTAAAATAAAGCAATAATATACTCTTTCCACATAACATATACAAATCATAATTCATACTTGAGATCAAATAATTCATTAAAATCACAATTTACCTTAAAAAAGAATAAAACCCCATAAAATAAAGGGATGAACAAATCAAGCAAATTGACCAAAACAAGTCTTACCATATTCAATATTTTTATTTTTTTATTTTTTTTATTTTTTACACTAAGACGAAATAGTCACAAATAATTACAGATTATTATTAATCACAATCACAAAATATCTGAAGAATGAGCATATGACACAACTTTGAACGAACACATAATCACATTTTTATAATTCAGCATAGTCCCAAAAAATTATCATGAAATCAATTTCGTGCAAAACAAAAACGTTGTAATACAATCACATAATTTTAATTTAACAAAAAATCAAACTGAATCCAAATGTTTCGAAATCCAACACATTTAATCAACTTAGTTTGACTAGAGTTGTTGGTGGTTGTTCTACCCTTCGTCGGAGATGAAATGGAGAGGAATTTAATTCGCTGCATGGTGGCTATGTTGGTGGTGGAGAAGCGGTGGAGGCTCGCGAGGGGAAAAGAGAACAGCGGCGTCGACAGTCGAGGCCATATAGCTATTGTTGTTTTGCGGTCAAAAAAAGGGTCGTCGGAGTTGGAGTGGGGTTCGTCAGAGGGATAAGGGGCGACAGGGTTCGTTTGGTTGCCTGCGGCGTTGGTGTCTCGCCGGTGCGACTAGGAGAAAGAGGAAGGGGAGAAGGCGATGGGGCATTGATGATGATTTGTCCGGTGGGATTGTTTGGTGGTTGTTGGCTTGCTGGAGTGGTGGCGCCAGTGGAATAGATGAGACCGACGATAATATTGAAGGGTGAGAGAGAGGGAAAGAGAGGGGTAACTCCACCTGAGACAGTGTCTAGCCGGCCTGTCACGACGATTATGGCAGCAAAATAGATGGAGGAAAGGAGGAGAAAGGGTGGCGTCAAGGCGACGGGAAGGAGGTGTCGTTGGCAAGAGAAGAGGACGACGGGGTTGTTCGGGGGGTGTTGTTTCGCCTGTCAGAAACAAAAGGGAGAAAGGAGAGGAAGAGGGTAGCGCGTTGGTTTGTTTTTCGGCGAGGGGAGAGAAGGGGAGGAGTGACGGCTCTTTTAGTTAGAGAGAGAGAGAGAGAAAGAGAGGAGTGAAAATGGCAAAGGTTTTTAGGGTTTGGGGATGTATATGGTCATAAAAGAAAATTAGTCATGATCGTTGGATTAAAAAAAATAGACGATTAAAATTAATTCTCTAGAGATGGGTCAGATTCAAATTTAAAAATGGGTACCCGGATTTAATTAAATAAAATAAAATTAAAATTTAAAATTAAGCCACAAATTGACTCAATTTAGGCTAGAATTGAATGAAGTTGCACAAGAATTTGACTAGAATAGAAATAAATGTTGTAGAAATTGATTAGAATTGAAATGAATTTGATTAAAAAGGTCATGAATTGAACAAATTGGGATGAAATTGAATAGGTTGTCATCTAGATAATTATAATACTTATATAATAATCTTTATGTAAAGAAAATACGCAATGTGTGCTAAAATTATTACGAAAAATATTAAACATATAAAAATTATTATTTTAGATTAAAACTTGATAACATAATTTAAAAAATATATATATATTTTAAATTATATATAATAATAATAATAAGTAATAAAAATATTTACTACTACTATCGTTATCATAAAAAATAATTATAATAAAATTATTAATAATAATAATAATAACAATAATTTATAATAAAAATGAAATATATTTTTTTTGAATAAATTTTGAAATTTAAAAAGTATTAAAAATACGTAATTATTAGATAAAAATTGAAATAAACTCAAATATTTTAAAAAGTTTTAAAAATACCTATTTTAATCAAATGACAATCTAAAAACAGGTTTAGGTCGGTCAAAATTGGGTGTTAACAACTGCCCTTCTTTGCTCGAGAATGAAGGATGAATTGTCGAGCAAAGAAAGTTGATGGAATAGCCAATTTTGTCCGATCGATGAAATATTATCGGAGGGACCAAATAGGATGAAAGGGGTCGTGAAAAATTACGACCGAAACTTCAGTTTCAAGTCGCCTACATATCTTTGGTTATACGAGAATCAGGCTGTGTGTAGTTTTTGAATTTAGGAATAGACGAAATTCCTAAAAATAACGATACGAGGCCCGAAGTAGGAACAATAGTAGCTAGAATTAGAACGTTGGAGCATACGACTGTACAAAGAGTGTGAGCGTATCGAGTATTGACGGAAAAAATGAGAGCGAAATGAGGACAATGCGAACAACATGAAGAAAAAAGTAAGGTTTGTTGTGGTTGGAATAAAATGAAAGGTCTATCTTTAGAGCGATGAGTCCACGATTCGGCAATCTATAACTGTAAAAACACTAAACAAAATGGTTCGAACATGTATATGAAATAATTATAAATAGTGAAATAATTATAAACATGATGCAAGTTCTCACTTAGACCATGAAATTTGCCATAAGACGATAAGGATAACGTCTTAGGCTATGATGTCTTCGGCCATGCTAATCATAAATTATATCCTCAGGTCATGAAATGATGTTCGTAAGCCATGAAAAATATTACCTTTGGACGGTGATACCTTTGAATCATGAAAAACATAAATTAAATCCCTAGACCATGAAATGATGTCCGTAGGCCATGAAGGATGATGTATTTGGACCATGACGCCTTAAGGGCATGATAAGCAGAAATTAAATTCCTAGGCCATGAAAGATGTTCGTAGGCCACGAAGGATGATGCCTTTGGACCATGACGCTCTAGGGGTAATAATATGTCAAATTTTTTATTTTTTTAATTACTTTTTGGTATTACGCAAAACTTAACGGGCCAATAAATATAGTACAATTTTCGAGCCAAAATAATACAACATATATTTTCGAGCATACTGCGATTGAAATCTCGGGCACATGCAAATTTTTGGGGCAAAACAGTGCAATGCAATTTTTGAGCTGATATCATATAAATTCGGGCACATGCAATGTGAATCTATGACACATGTAATTTCTCAGGCCTATATTATGTAAATTCGGGCACATGCAATGCAAATCTCGAGCCTAATGCAATGCAAATCTCAGACATATGCAATGTAAACCTCGGGCCGTAATGCAATGCAAATCTCGGGCACATGTAGAAAATGCAAATTTAGAGCACATGCAATGCAAATATAGGGCACATGTAATGCAAATCTCGGGCCGTAATGCAATGCAAATATTGGGCATGTGCAATTTCTCGGGCCTATACGTAATGCAAATCTCGAGCCATAATGCAGATGCAGAATTATCGGGCCAATGCAATGCAGTGCAAGGCATAGGGTAATATTTTGTCTTACTGGGAGGTTTAAGCCATTTCAAAATGTGCAATTGTCTGTTCTGCATTCAAAGAAAAATTATTGGTTTATAAGAGAGGGAAGGTTGATATGTACTTTTTCCATGACTGGTACTCTCCTCTTGTTGTTGATATCCAGACTTTCATCTTGATGTCTTCTTAGAAGCCGGTTTCCAATTGTGAGTTCGGCTTTATCGAAATTTTTTAGAGTCACTAAAAAATATTTGCTCCAGTTTGTAGAAAATGCTTCTGAATTTTTTTTGAGATCCTCTAAAAAAATTATGCCCCAGTCCATGATTTGAGGGTAAATAAGATTTTTATTATGACAAGACCAAACTTGATGAGTCGCGAAAATGCACGATAACGCTTTTAACTTAAAATTTTCATAAGTTCTCAAGCTAATTTGTGTGTTTAATGTTGCATTTAGTGTTATTTTTAGGAAATCAGATTGAGGCATGGATACAGGTAGAAAGGAAGCAACAAATGCAAAAAATGGCATTGTTAGCCTCACACGGGCCGTGTGAGCTTACATGGGTCATAAGGTGGTCTGTGTATGTTGGAAGTGAGCACGACAGGTTGAGCCAAACCGAAAAGAGCAAAGTGTCACCTCACGATAGGCTTCACGGTCCGTACACATCTTCACGGGTCGTGTAGCTAACCGTGGAGGGAGGCAAAAAGTCTAACCGTAAGTAAACAAGAAAATGCTTCTAAGTGAGATCACACAGTACCCTTTATGGGACGTGGGACGGTTCACGGGTCGTTGTCTTAGCCGTACGATGAGGCATAAAGTGCAAGCTGAGAGAGCAAAGGAAATTGGACCAAGTGAAATCACACGGGACCCTTTACGGGTCGTGTGGATGCTTATGGGCAGTAAGGCCAAACGTGAAGGGAGGCAAAAACTATGGCAAGGAATGCACGAAAATTATTGCTAAGAAAGGTCAAACGGTACCCTTTACGGATCGTGTGGTTGTACACGGGCCGTCACCCCTTCCGTGGTGAGAGGCAGAGACTTTTGCTGAAAATGGTGCAAGAAATATTTCCAAGTAAAGACTCACGGACGGTTGCACGGACCGTTCAGTTGCACACGGTCCGTGTAGTTATCGTCATTCATGCCGACACCCAGATTTCCTATTTTAATTCGGATTAGGTTTTAGGTCATATATATATATATATATATATATATATATGTTTTTAGGTTGTTTTTGGTTATTGTGGACTACTGGACACAATATACTTGAGAGAATTTCATTGTTTAAGATACTTTTATCAAGATTTGTGACTTTCCATCCATTCAGTTGTGATTGTAAGCCATAAATTCAATCCGTATTCAATCGTAAGTATTAATCATGATTTTTTTATCTCATGATAATTCAAATTCTTCAATCTTGCTAGGCTAAACCCACAACTAGGATTGTGGAAACCATGATAACCAAATAAAATAAGCAACTTTAGGGCAAACGTCAAGAATGGTCGTCATATGCATCATAGGATGTCTTCAATTTAACCTAAACTTTAATGAGTCGACGCGTTAGGGTAAACCTGTATTCACTGCATGCCCGAGAGGGATGTAGTGATTAGGAAAAGACTCTTATGGCAGAATTCAGGGTTATTAACTTAGTCTAATTTCTCGAGATCGAGAGGTGAGAGTATCCTGGGGTTTAAAGCAAGGGTAAAATGAGTAAAACGTTCTAAGACTAGAAGGTGAGGAACGATATACACCTAAGAGGGACTGAAAGGTGAATTAGGTGTTAACTATTTGCTTACTCTGTATATG
>JBCEWC010010547.1:0-17541 GCA_038996855.1 Solanum aculeatissimum | reverse complement strand
CTACTTGTATGTGTTTTCAAGCATGCTAATTAGGTAAGAGGCCTATTTGAAAACTTATGTGCTAAATGCTCGTTTTTCCCTGTTTTGCTTGACGTGTCTCTAACTAGGAAGCCCTAGATTCTTATTTAGTCTAGAACCACCAAACTAAAAAGTCCAATGCCTCTTGGACCTTAGGCGGGACGTTAGGCACCTTAGGACTCGCTAGTATTTTTCATTTCTCTTTAGTATGCAATTAAGTTAAATAAAATAATTAAACTTAGGAGGGGTAGGGGTAGATTGGACCCTCGGACATGATGAACCACACTCGAGCTTAAAATGGGAACGAAACTTTGGTTTTCGTCCCTTGGCTTAAAATAATCCTTGTGAGCTAAATCGACAAACTTGATTTGTCTTCCGAAAATAAAAGTCGAGTATCTGATCCGAGTGGAAAATCCCTCTTAGTCTAATTTTCTTTTCTTCTTTCTTTGCTTCATAATTATTTGGGGTAGTTTATTTATTAATTTATCTTTTAAATTGCTTTATTTCCTTTCACTTAGGCAAATCCTTTTTAGGAAAATAATTTTTAAATAATTCGCTCTTCCTTAAATAAAGTTTGCTATTAAAACCTTCTTTTCTCACTCAGAACATTTTTAGGAGAAAACTTTGTATAAAATTAAAGACCCTTATTTGTGACCCCCACATAGTATAGACACGGTCGGGACCCGCCTTTGCGGACCTCAAGGGGTGCCTAACACCTTCCCCTTGAGGTAACCGGAACCCTTACCTAGACTCTGGTTAGTTTGACCTTATCCTTAGAACTAGGCCTAGAATGGTGTCCTAATGCACCTCAAATCATTAGGTGGCGACTCTTCAATATTTCTTCAATCCCAAAAGAATCGTTGCCACGACGTCGTCTAGGTTCCCTTTTCTCACGAGGAAAAAAAAATGGGGCGCGACACCAATAATAATTTAACGTGTCAAATTGAAGGAAGTGACACTCCAATAATAATTTAACGTATGTCGTTGAATGAAGTGATGCTCCAATAATAAATTAACTTGTCACGTTGAAGGAAACGTCTAAATAATTTAACGTGTCACGTTGAAAGAAATGACGCTCCAATTATAATTTAACGTGTCACGGTGAAGGAAGTGACTCTCCAATAATAATTTAACATGTCACAATAGAGAAAGTGACTCTTTAATAATAATTTAACGTTTCACATTGAAGGAAGTGACTCTCCAATAATAATTTAACAATATCTGTTGAAGGAAGTGACTCTCCAATAATAATTTAATGTGTCACATTGAAGAAAGTGACGCTCCAAATTTAACGTGTCACGTTGAAGGAAGTGACTCTCTAATAATAATTTAACATATCATGTTGAAGGAAGCGGCTCTCCAATAATAATTTAACGTGTCACGTTGAAGGAAATGATTCTCTAATAATAATTTAATGTGTCACGTTGAAGGAAGTGACACTTCAAATTTAACGTGTCACGTTGAAGGAAGTGGCTCTCCAATAATAATTTAATATGTCACATTAAAGGAAGTGACTCTGCAATAACAATTTAACGTGTCAATTGAAGGAAGTGACTCTCCAATAATAATTTAACTTGTCACGTTGAAGAAAGTAACGTTCCAATAGTAATTTACCATATCACATTGAAGAAAGTGACACTCCAATAATAATTTATTATGTCACGTTGAAGAAAGTAACACTCCAAATTTAACGTGTCACGTTGAAGGAAGTGACTCTACCATAATAATTTAACATATCACTTTGAAGGAAGTGACTCTCCAATAATAATTTAATATGTCACATTGAAGGAAGTGACTCTCCAATAATAATTTAACATGTCATGTTGAAGGAAGTGAGCTCCATATTTTTTGAACCTTAACAGAATTTGCAGAGAATAATTTAATATGCCTCCAAAAGGTGAGAAAATTGAAATAACGAAGGACTAGATTTGTCAAGGTAGACTAAAAATAATAGATAAATTGTCAAATTGAATTTTTGGTATCGGGACTCCTTAACATATGTAATAACATTTCTAAAAGATTAACTTGTTTACCTTTTCTTTTGAACATCTGGCTTGATTCTTCAAAATTTGAGATGATCTTTTGAAAATTACTTTTAATTCTAGCGACGATACTTGTAAAGTTTAAATCTAAATAGTAACAAAATTAACTTATCAAAATAAATGGGATAACATAAAATAAGTTGAAAGATGAAGCTGTTCATCTTATATTGATCTGGATGAAATCTCATAATCTTGGACATTGTGCCAGGCTATCTTATTTGTAACATTAAGAAAATGTGTTACAAACCATAATAGATTAATACGAAGAAATTTAGAAAATGAATAGAGTATTGAGAATAAATCAAGGAAATGAGTAAAAGTAGAAGTCATCTGAATTATGACGAGGACACTATGGGTCTAATGATGCCTTGTGACTTTATAGTGCTACAACAAAAGAAAAATACTTAATTTTGAGAGAGCGATCTGTGTTGATTTTGCCTTGTCATCTTGATGCTTGCCTTCTGTCACATCCCAAAATCAAATCGCGACTAAAAAAAATGAAATAAAGTGAACCATCATAACATAATAATCCCAAAACCTGTAGTCATGAGTACAAAAATATCTAAATAGTGCAGAAGAGTACATACAATTATCTCAAAATAAGGTACAAAGTTGTCTCATAATATCTAGTACAAAGTTTGAAAGGAAGTAATAACGAAAATCCTAGAGATCCACAACGATTTGGAGTCTAAGCCTAATCGGTAAGATTTGGATGGATGCAAAAAAGTTCAACTAGAGTGAATCAACTATCCTGTGCGGGTCCTTGTGCTCAATCTGCACGGAGAAAATAAGGTAGGGTAAGTATACCGAAATGCACTCAGTAGGTTCAACCGAGTGGTTAAGAGAAATTAAACAAGTATGTAATAACAAAGAACACTGACACTTGCATCCAAAAAGGTTAGTGTACAATAAAAATATACATAATGGTAAGATAAGACCTTCACAACCTCCAATGGTACAATATAATGAGAGATATGAGCACAATACATAGAACTCATCAAGCCATGTACCATATATCTCACACCATGCCACCTGCCGGTGGACAAGAAATATCACAATATCTCGACCTTGCCACCTGCCCGTGATCAATGAATATCACAATATTCGGCCTTGCCACCTGCCCGTGGTCAAGGAATATCACATAGTCCCGAGCTTGCCATTTTCCCATGGTTAAGGGATATCACAATGTCTCGACCTTGCTACCAACCCATGGTCAAGGAATATCACAATGTCTCGACCTTGCCACCTGCCCATGATCAAAGTGTATCACAATGTCTCAACCTTGCCACTTACTTATGGTCAAGGGGTAGTACAATGCAACATGGAATAAATACAAATCAATGGCACAATCCAGGTATGCATGTACATATAATAACACCTTAACAAGAATATTGATACATGAGTCTCAAATAGTCATAGAGAATAATATCAAGTGTTGCAACTAGTGCCCAAATTATCAGCAAGTCTCATATCATCATAATTATATCAATAGCCAAGAATATCAACAATATCGGACCTCACTCGTCCCAATTATTCAAGTATATTAACAATACCAGACCTTGCTCGTCCCAAAATATACCCATGATCCAAAAAAATATCTCATAAGCCCTCAAATTATCACAATTACCCAATTGATATCACAAGTATCAAATTATCACATTTAACATCTCAAATGATCTCAATCCACAGGATCTCATCTCAATTTAATCAATACGATCACAATTTACTCAAATTTGATCTAATCGGGATCATATTTCCATCCATATTCCAACATATCAATCCATCTACTCATGATTCAATCTAGATCTCTCAATTACCACATAAATATAATCAATAACTCAAATTCAGTCCCAAAAAGGTTAGCCGAACCTACCTCAATACCAAAATTACACTCGAACAAGCTTTCAATCAACTCAATCCTCCAAATGATCTCCGAATCGATCAACCACTATCAATAGATACTACACATCAAGAGGAGTATTTTGATACCCATATTGGCATAAATCAAGCTTATGGGCAAAATGATCAAATTTAGGGCTAAAATCTAAAGTTTTCGAATCTAAAAATTAACTTTAAAATCAAGTTCTAAGCAAAAAAGGAGTTCATGGGTGAAAATCCCACTAAAATTCGAGTTTAAGATGAATGAGAAATCAAAATTTAAAGTTTGAAAATCATGGTCTAAAAATTCCCAATTTTGGACATTCAAAATCATGAAATTTAAGACAAAATCAAGATAAAACTTATGAAAAATAATTAGAATAGTTTTAGAAGCACTTACCTTATAAAATTCTTCGAAAAATCTTCCTTCAAAATAGCCCCAAAAGCTTTGACAGTTAAAAAATGAAGTAAAAATGGTGGCTTACAGATTTAACACCGTTTAGTTATAAAAAATACTCCGTGATCGCGGGTGGGGTCCTGCGAACTCGAAGAAGGTTGACCAAAAATACCTCCGCGATCGCGGAGACCAACCCACGAACACAGAGAGTAAACAGTAGGGGGACACACACGCACATACTCTGCGAACGTAAATCGATCCTCCATAAATGCGGAGGGTTAAAATATCCAGACCTCTGCGAACGCGAAGAAGAGATGTGTCTGCACCATATATCAACAATGCTTAGTCCAATTCTCAATTCGGAACGGACCCTGGAACTCATCCAAATTCAGCGTTTCACAAACCAAATATGTATCTATACCAGAAACAACAATTCAAACTCAACGGAATCATCAAAAATTAATTTCAAGGCCTCCTCGCCACATTTATCAATGCAACTCGATAAAATTAGTTTACAACTCAAAATAACAAAACTGTCCTCGGTAACTCCGAAAAATATTTCAAGACCACTTCTAGCATTAGTTTCACCATTCAAAACTACTGAAACTATCAGAATTTTGATCCAAGCTTCAAAACTCCATATGTTGACCACAATCAAACTTTTGTTTCAAAAACAACTCAAAACATAACTTTGAACCTAAAAATTTCATTTCAACTTCAAATTCAGTTTTGTAACTTCTCATAGACCAGTTTCGATGTTCCGGAGCTAATGAAATCGATGGATCCCCGATCCAATATCTAAAACTCAGAATGGTACAAAAACTCTTTTTTCAACAACTTAAGCTTCCATAGAAATGCCAAAACTCATATTTTCCATTTTAAAAACTCAGAATTCCAGTTCCAACAATGCAAATAGTTCAAAATAAGCCCAAACCAACTTATGAAAGGGTAAAATAGTAATTATCACAGATAAGGTAAAAAATGATTAACAGGCAATTACATCATTCACCACTAAAAATAATAATTGTCCTCGAACATAAGGAAAAGTGAAGTTCCTAAAGCCTCAAAAAGACTAGGATATCTGGCCCACATGTCAAACTCCAACTCCCAAGTAGCCTCATCAACAGAACGATGCCGTCATTGAACCTTCAGAGAAGGTATATTTTTAGATCTCAATCTTCAAACCAGCTTTTCCAAAATAGCTATAGGCTTATCCTCAAAGGACAAATTTCAGCCCAACTCAACAGAATTATAAGAGATCACATGGAACTCATCAGGAATGTATTGATGGAGCATAGAAACATGAAAAACAGGATGAACAAATGATAATTTGGATGGTAATGCCATCTTATAAAAAACCTTACCAACTCTCCTCAAAATCTCAAATGGGCCAATGAACCTGGGACTGAGCTTGCCCCCCTTTTCGAATCTCATCACACCCTTCATGGGTGATGTCACGATCCAAGAGTAGGACCTAGGCGTGACATGGTGAATGAGAACCCAAGAGTCCTCAAACAAGACTCTTAACATCATTAGTTTGGAAGAACATAATTTAAACAAGTAAACACATAATTCTAAGGGATTACGAGACTTTGGACTCAAGCTATGGGGATGTCATGGGAGGAGGAATTTGCATGAATCATATAGCACATAACAAATACGTTCTAAAGGGAGGGTAAGTATGACTCACGCTATGGGGACAAGAAGAGCCTGGGACTTCCCATATATGCACATCCTCATCAAGTATATTGTAATAGCATAAGCATAATCATAGTCAAAGCATAATATATAATCATAGTATCTCAAACAAATATATAATATGAGTGTATAATAGAATCTGATATGTCCAACAATGCCTCTACATAAGATAAGGTGGGGGCCACGACATGTCCTGGGCTCATCCTCAAGTCATAAGATAGAAAAGAAATAACATAACATAGGGTAGAGGAAGGTGGGTTTCGCCCTTGGAATAAAGGGCTCACCACTAGCAATAATCCAAGATTACCAAGCTAACCTTCCAAAGGTGGATAGATATCATCTCCAGTCCCTATATGGTTAGATCATGTAGATGAAGAGTATGTGTTAGTACATATAATGCACTAAGTATGCGGGCATGCAATGCATATGAACACGAAATCCTAAAAAGCAAGTTAGATGGCAAAGGCACATATATAGAAAGAAGTATATAAGCAAGGAAGGATATTATGTCAATATGACATGAAATCCATGATGCATGAATGTGATAGTTCCATAGTCATAGTGGAGATGTGACCTCAACCGACACAAGATAGACCAATCGAGCTACTACTTGGAATTGGACTACTTGCCAAGTAGATCCCAAGTCAACCCTAAAAAGGGGTATACAAGTCAATCCCAAGAAGGGATAAATCCCATGTTGGCACATGATTTAGCGAAAAGGAGTATGGACCCTTGGAGATAGTCCACTTCAACTCCAATTCCTTGGTACTAAGCCACAATCCACAAGAATACCTATACATATACAAGCTTTCAAATGGAGGTTTTCCTTTCAAAATAATACAATGCAAGGTTGGGCTTAAAATCGAAATCATAGTTCAAGTCTTTTCATATTTAGACTAAAAAGTCAAACAAGAGTTCAAGTATCAAGTGCAAGGATCAATGCATAGGAGTAGCTCATTCAAGACAAGTACAAGATGGTGTAAACACCAAAGATGCTCAATGAGCTAAGTCAATACAAGATGTGATCACATTCTAGTCATATCCCATGTCGTTCAAGTATTCAAGTCAAGGTGGGACCAAACCCATATCAAGAGTTTCATCAAGATCAAGTTTCAAGTATGCATATGCCATGAATGATGAGAGGAATGAATGGGCAATAGAGATTAAATCTTAAATCAACAATACAATACATAATTCAAGTAAAACCCATGAGTAAATTCACATTCAAATCAAGGTTTAAATTATCCATGCCTAAAACAAGCTTACAAGGGACAATGCATATTCAAACCTTCATAATTTCAATGGAAGTCATGAAAATTGAACTTAAATCACTTTAAAATCATATAATAAGTACAACCCATACTTCAATTTAATAAAATCAACAATAGATTTAAAGACCCATATTTAAAGTAAGCTTAATTTCATAAAATCAAGTGTAAAAGAGTTTTGGGGTCTTCATGGTTGAAAGAAGAACTATGAATCAATCCCACATACCTTGATTGGCCAAGAAAGTAAGAAGTATTGATGAAGAATAGAGCCTTCCCTTGATTCCCAAGTTAAGTCTTCAATAGAGTTTTGAGAGGAGTTCTTAAGAGAGTTTGAATATAATTCTAAGTGTTTAAATGAATTTAGAATAGAATAAAGATATATAGGCTAATTCAGATGCTTAGGAGGGCTTAGGAAGACTAAACTGACCTTAGGAAATCGCCAAAATTACAATTAGACCATTAATAAAATGGATAGAAAAAGTTGTTAGGGGTCATCACATGACCTATCACACGGACCGTGTGATGGCACACGGGTCGTGTACCCGCCCGTGGAGCATTACTTGGAAAAGGTCACTGATGAAGGTTCTAGACAATAATTCAATACTTAGAAAATATTTCACTCCCACGACCATACGGAAAGTCATACAGGCTGTGAGGCCTCATACGGACCGTGAACTGGTCCGTGGAACCTCACTTGGCCAAAAGTCTTACCTGACTTCTCTCCCAAGGGAAGCCACACAGACCATCAAGCGCCACACGGTCCATGAAGCTCCCATTGTCATTGATGTGGATTCCAGAATACTAACCTTATACATAGAACCAATCCTTAAGTCGAGAAAATCACGAAACACCTTACTATGCCTTGTGAGAGGCCAGATGGGCCTTATCACAGTACGTCTAGTGGCACACGACCCGTAAGGGATCCCGTGGTGCCAAGCCTTAGTTGAATTTTCCAGAAAATCCCGGCACATGCAGTCCCACTAAAAAGGTCATAACTTCTTCATCCGAACTCCAAATCAAGTGAAACCAAGTTCGTTGGAAAGATAACTCAAAGGGCTTAAAGTTGATAGCAGTTCATCTCGTATCAAGAGATATAGACATTTGAAGTCAGTTCTTCCATAAATCTTCATGTAAAACTTATCCAAATGAGTTCTTTTGATCAAGACTTGACAAGTGAGACTCGAAACATACATAAATCACCTAAGGCAAGTTGGAACCATGTGAGGTAAGCATAGATAAGTTCCTCAAAAGGCCGGATCATTACATTATCTCCCCCTTGGGAATATTCGTCCTCTAATGGGCTAGAGTAGGGCTTGAAAGGCTATATTTAAACAAGGAACATTTTAACAAGTAAACAAAAATTCATGGACCATTTCTTGAAAATCTCAAGTCATTAAAACTCATGTCAAATCATTATCAAGCCATTAAAAACATCTTTAAATCATTTTCATGTGCATATGTGCATGTATGCATGTCATGTCATGAGACTCAAGAGGTAACGAATTAGGACCATTGGGAATAAGAAGAACCTAGTACCTTAGGCTTGAGTAGATGGGAAAAGATGGGGATATCGCTTCTTCATGTCTAACTCTGCTTCCCATGTAGCGCCTCCACATGTTGATTTCTCCAAAGCACCTTTATCGAAGCCACATCCTTATTGCGAAGTCTCTTCACTTACCTATTCAAGATCTTAACCGACACCTCTTCATAAGCCAAATTTTCCTCAAAATCGATACCTTCCAAAGGCACAATTTCACTAGGATCAACAACCAATTTCCTTAACATGGACACATGGAAGACCGGGTGAATAGAAACCATGTTCGGAGGCAAGTCCAATCTATAAGACACATTATCAATCCACTCAACAACTTCGTAAGGGCCCACATTCCAGGGGATAAGTTTGCCTTTCTTTCCAAAATGCATCACATCCTTCAAAGGTGACACTTTCACAAACATCCAATCACCCATAAGGAACTCAAGGTCTCTCTTTCTAACATCCGAATATGACTTTTGCCTACTTTGAGTCGCCCTCAACTTTTCCCGAATTAGCTTCACCTTCTCCATAGCCTATTCCTAGATTCAGGCCAATCAAGGTTATTTCTCCCAACTCAAACCATCCAACTAGGGACCTACACCTTCTTCCATATAAAGCCTCAAACGGTGTCATCCCGATACTAGCATGGAAACTATTATTATAAGGAAACTCAATGAGTGGCAGGTAATCATCCTAATTTTCTTTGAACTCCAACACACAAGCCCTCAACATTTCCTCCAAAGTGTGAATTATCTTTTTGGCCTGACCATCGGTTTGGGGATGAAAAGCAGTACTCAACTTCACCTTAGTACCAACGCCTCTTTAGAAGGATCTCCAAAAAATGAGAAGTAAATTGAGCACCACGATCCAATATAATAGACATAGGCACACCATGCAATCTTATCAATTATCGGATATACAAATTAGCATAATCTTCGGCAGTGTAAGTAGTCTTGACCGGTAGAAAATGAGCCGACTTGATCATTTGATCAACAATGACCCATATAGAATCAAATTGCTTACGAGTACGGGGAAAACCAACAACAAAATCCATGTTCACATCTTCCCACTTCCAAGTAGGAATCTCAATGTATTGGGTCAAACCACCGGGCCTTTGATGTTCCACCTTCACTTGTTGACAACTAGGGCATTCAAACACAAACTTGGTTATGTCCCTCTTCATACCATGCCACCAATAAACCTCCCTCAAGTCTCGATATATCTTGGTGGATTCTGAGTGTATAGAATAATAAGAGTTGTGAGCTTCACTTATGATCACCTCTCTAAGCCCATCGACATCGGGAACACATAACCGATCAAGATACCAAAGCACACTATCTCCCCCTTGGGAAGAAACCCCAATCTTCTTTTCGATAATCAACTTCTTCAATTCCACCAGAGACGAGTCTAAATCTTGATTTTCCTTGACATCCATAACCACAAAAGATTTGGCCCCATTTTGAACATGAATACCACCATAATCGGAGTCAGACAATCTAACCAACCTGGCCAAACGGTGCACATCCTTTACCAACTCCTTCTTTCTTTCGTCAACATGAGACACACTACCCATTGATAGCCTGCTAAGGGCATCAACGATAATATTCGCCTTCCCAAGATGATATAGAACACTCATGTCATAGTCCTTAAGTAGCTCCAACCATCTCCTTTGTCTCACGTTAAGATCTCTTTGGATGAATACATATTGAAGGCTCTTATGATCAGTGAACACATCAACATGGATCCCATATAGGTAATGTCTCCAATTGTAAACCCATACATAAAATAAGCTTTCAAGGGACAATGCATATTCAAACCTTCATAATTTCAACGTAAGTCATGAAAATTGAACCTAAATCACTTTAAAATCATATAATAAGTACAACCCATACTTCAATTTAATAAAATCAACAATAGATTTAAAGACCCATATTTAATGTAAGCTTAATTTCATAAAATCAAGTGTAAAAGAGGTTTGGGGTCTTCATGGTTAAAAGGAGAACCATGAATCAATCCCACATACCTTGATTGGCCAAGAAAGTAAGAAGAATTGATGAAGAATAGAGCCTTCCCATGATTCCCAAGCTAAGTCTTCAATAGAGTTTTGAGAGGCGTTCTTAAGAGAGTTTGAATATAATTCTAAGTGTTTGAATGAATTTAGAATAGAATGAAGATGTATAGGCTAATTCAGATGCTTAGGAGGGCTTAGGAAGACTAAAATGATCTTAGAAAATCACCAAAATTACAATTAGACCATTAATGAAATGGATAAAAAAAGTTAACACGGGTCGTCGCACGACCCATCACACGGACCGTGTGATGGCACATGGGTCCTGTACCCCGCCCGTGGAGCATTACTTGGAAAAAGGTCACTGATGAAGGTCCGAGACAATAATTCGCTACTTAGAAAATATTTCACTCCCACAACCATACAGAAAGCCACATGGGCCGTGAGATCTCACATGGACCGTGAAACCTCACTTAGCCAAAAGTCTTGCCTGGATTCTCTCTCACGGGAAGCCATACGGACCATCAAGCGCCACACGGTCCGTGAAACTCCCATTGTTGTTGACGTGGATTCTGGAACGCTAACCTTATACATAGAACCAATCCTTAAGTCGAGGACATCATGAAACACCTTACCATGCCTCGTGAGAGGCCAGACGAGCCTCATCACAGTCTGTCTAGTGGCACAAGGCCCGTAAGGGATCCCGTGGTGCCAAGCCTTAGTCAAATTTTTCAAAAAATCCCTGCACAGGCAGTTCCACTAAAAAGGTTATAACTTTTTCATCCGAACTCCAAATCAAGTGAAACTAAGTTCGTTGGAAAGATGAAGATCTTCAATTTGATAGATTATGGCCTACGCAGTTCATCTCATACCAAGAGTTATAGACATTTGAAGTCAGTGCTTCTACAAATCTTCATGCAAAACTTATCCAAATGAGTTCTTTTGATCAAGACTTGACATGTGAGACCCGAAACATCCATAAATCACCTAAGGCGAGTTGGAACCCAGTGAGTTAAGCATAGATAAGTTCCTCAAAAATCCGGGTCATTACAGGTGAAACCTTTAGCCAAACACTGTCACCAACAAAGAACTCAAAAGGCCTAGTCCTCTGATCAACATAACTCTTTTGGCAACTCTGAGCTGTCAAAAGTCTACCCTGAATCAAACGGACCTAGTCCATGGCATCTCACTCAACACGTCAACAAAACCTAAGTAAAACCATCCAATAGGTGATCTACACCTCCAACCATACAAGACATCAAATGGTGCCATCTGGATTCTGAAATATTAACTGTTGTTATATGTGAATTCTGCCAATGGTAAGTGTTGGTCCCATCGGGCTCCAAAATCTATCACATAAGCCCGACAAAGAAAGTATGTGTGTTACGGTTAGTATTAGGTGTTTGGTCATATATTCTAAATATCTTTTTTTTCAACTTTTATTTGTAATTTATAAAATTGATTTTGAAGAGGAAGTTATGTTTGGTTATATTTTTGTAAAGATGTTAATTTTTAATGTATTTAAATAAAATTTCAAAAGTGAAAATTGACTTTAAAAAATAGATTATAAGATGTGTTTCAAATTTGAAATACAACTTCAAATTAAATGTTATTACGAAAAAAGTGAATATTTTTACGTTTGAATGGGTCCTAAAAATAGAAGTTGAAAAGATACGACTTACAAAGATTAAAAAAATCAAAAGAAAAAAAATAATTTTAACAAGCAATTTTCAAAATATCAGCAATCATTCAAAAAATTAACTCAATTTTTTTAGGCTCATTACATATAATTATCTACATGGCCTTAGCACGCCTTATTTTCATTTTCCATAGAAATTCTTTTTTATAAAAGTATCAGACACTATTTTTATATTGATCATAAAAAATTAATTCACTATTCACTATCCGAAAGAAAAAACACATAAACTAATCAGATCGGCTAATCAAATGCTCGCAAAAATTATTCTCCAAAATTAAATCCTTTAAACAGGAATTTTTTTAAAATTATGTCATACAAATATATTTTATTTTATTTTATTTTTAAAATTGGAAGTAGAGAAAATATTAGAGAAGATTATGTAATATGAAAATCAAACTCATACCAATAAAATAAAAGTTCAAATAATCAATCAACTAAATACTATAAAAAAAATGATAGATAAATAATTATATAAATCTTTTAGAAAAAATTCAATAAAATAGAAACACAAAATATATTGGAAGAGGAATAAAGAAATGATATTAAAATAATAAAAGTAGAAAAAATTTGAAACAGTTGTACATAGAATTGGGAAATTGAACAAAAAGGGAAAAAAATAAAAAGGAAGAGAGGGAGAGGGATCTTGGCTCATTTTTTGAAAATGGGACCCAATAAGTTATGTGTCAAAATATGCTTTATCTGTCACATCATCTTTACATTGAGGGGTCATTTGATTGAAAACAACTTATCTAGAATTTATTTTGAAATTAATTATCTTGGAATAACTTATTCAATCATGAATATGAGATAACTTATCATATCACTATGGTATAAATGATGGAATAAGTTATCCCAAACTATGCAACCAAACAAGAAAATCTGCAAACGACTCCTTAAAGGTTGAGTCTGCAAAAATTAATCCACTTCCAGCTGGACTTGATTGACTTGCTCTGTTGGATCGGGCGCTTGTTATTCAAGGAAATCTGGCTGTACTGTTAACCAATCCTTTAAAGGTGTTATGACATTCCCGGTTGCTGATAAACTGGGCTTTAAGCACTCTAACTCACTCAAATAAATACAAAAAGAATACAAAGTTATACAAGGGCTGATGCTACTCTTAGGCATGAGTAGAACACCAAAAATATGCTACCGTATAGACAATAAATGTGAGCGCTTTCAAAGCATAGAGATCTTTTGGACAATATTTCATGGCCTTAACATGAAAGGAACCCAAGAGAACATACACTGAAAGAACTATTTTCAATTTGCATCTTCTCCTTTCCTGTGTAACAAATTAATCATCCAGCTTGTATTGTTCCCATTTTTCAGTGTATAACCTGCCTGTCAATGCATTTCCACCATGATCATAACTGCTTTAACGACTCTCTACTACCCAAAAAGGCAGCTAAGAGAGCTTACCCATGGTATCTGCACAAGTGAATGCAATGTAAATCATATGTCAGACAGAGTATGGGATTTGGATTAAAATCTATCAGAAATCCACTTCAAAATGAGGATGTAAATGAGAAGGGAGCTTACCTTTTATGTCACTAAAGGAACCTACTTCTTGATAGATCTTGTCCAAGAAAAACCCCTTTTCCGAGTTGAATGACTCTCAGAGTAGGATCTTGATCCCTTTGAACCAAAGGAGAAATAATGCCGTAGGAAGGGCCTCTTTGAAGAGCTCTTCATACTGGAACTGGAGCTCATCCTGGTACACCCTGCTCCTTCATGAGCACTACTTTTCTGACGCTCAAACCGAGCAGGATTGCCACTAATATCACTGTCAACAATCCTGTTTCGGAATCTCTTTCTAGCTTTCAATTCAATCTTAGCTTTAGCTTTTTCATATATCTTCAAGGCCTGCTTTTCCCCAAAAGTACATACAGGGCAAACTGGGTCATACCTATTGATTTCAGATGTCATATTCTCCAAGCACTCACCATGGAAAACATGGCCGCAAACTAGAACAGCAATAGCAAGTTCATTCAATAGCTTCGCACATATGCCACAGGTTTGGAGATCGAATGAAGATGAACCAGAACTTCGGCTAGTAGCCCTTTCACGATGGAAACCAAAGGATTCACTATCAAATGACCACCTGTCTCTACGAGGATTTGCCAGATCAGCAAAGGCAGGAACTGACCAAGCATCTGATGATCCACCATGAGAGCCCCTAGTTGATTCATTACTCCAACCAGGGAGCACAAAGGAAGATGATTCTTCAGAGATTGAAAATGTAGGTGACTTCAGCCCTGGTAACCAGCTATCAGGAACTTGCTGTCTCAGCTGGTGCGCTGAAGAATGGTGAGGCAAACAAGGAGTAAATCTAGCAGGAGGCAGCTGGCCACGCGATGATAAAGGAGATGCAGATAAAGATGAAACGGAGGGAGCAGATGGAGATAGCTTTACAGGAGAGGAGAATGCAAGTGCTGACGAACCAGCTAATTCTTTAACCTAATTATCAGAAACAAAAGAAAGTAGGCATGTCAAAAACTCAACATGCCATATAATTGTCTTCAGAAATAAGTAAAATCACTCTGTTGTTACCTCGATGGAATTCCTCTCAGCCAAGGGATCTGCAAAGATAGATAATAATATTGTCATCTTCCAAACAAACTTATAATTTCATCCATAAAGGGCTACTTATATTCTCATATTACATAGAATCTAAGGGCAAGAGGTAAAAAAGATGATGTTTTGTTACTCTCCATCTAAAAGATAGTCACAAGAAGAATAATGGTTATGGCTTCCATAGTAATTATACATCAAAATCGTACAGGAAAAAACCTCTCAACAAACAGTATCATCAGGGTGCAAAACAGAAACATATAATAGGGTACATAAAAGAACAGAATATATCTTTGGGGTAAATGGCCTCCAAATAAAGATATGATGAGTCGGTTGAAGACTTCTACCATTCATCACATCAAGAGGGACAAGAAGAATCAAAATATATACAGCATCAATCATAAAAATCATAAGAGCGATGACTTTGGAAGAATTAAATGTATGACATTTCAACAAAAGAAATTGAAATCAAAGTTATCATGTCCCATCCTGACTACTACATCCATAAAAAACAACATTTAAGAATGCTCCCAGATGTATCAACAAGATTCTCTGTCCCTATCAACGGGGCTCCTCATGGCTCCTTTCCTGCTTATAGGAACTAATCTCTAGGAACGTGCATTGCACATTTATCTTAAAATACTTGATACAAATTTTGTATTGCAAAACTGTTGGATTTTCACTGTGCTATAAAATAAAAATCAGAACACACAAGAAAAGTAACAACTCATAAGTCGAGGTTAGAAAATCCTGCAAATTTGATGCTACTTTGGTGACATATATAGTATTTTAATTTGAAGATAAATACAAACTATAATAGAAGTACTTATCTCCTAAAATTAACTATCATGCATGAAAAATAAAAACTAAAATAATACATATATTGAATCCCATCATGATCAACCGAAATGTGGTTAGTAGACAGAAAACCTCGCTTCGACTCAAACACGTGAATATTTAAAAAGTTGAAAAGAAAAAAGAAAAGGGGGGAGGGGCCGGTGATAAGTACCTGACGGAGAAGAAGATTCAAGAAATTTTGAATGTTTTAACCAAATGAAATAATAGAAAAAGCTTGTTTATAGTGAGATGTCAAGAGTAGTAGAAAAGACTCAATTTATTATGAGACGTTATTAGTAGTAGAAAAGACCCAACTTATTATGAGATGTATTTACTTTTTTGGAAGAAAAATATTATAGAAATTTTACTACATTTTATATTCATATGATACTTTAATTTCTTGTGAAGCTGAAGAGCAACAAGTTCTTTTTTTCAGAATGATTACTGGTCGTCATATTGATTTCTCAAAGAGCTTCCTGTGTCCTGTAGAAATTGTTCCCAACATTCAATGACTGGTCAACATCTCAAATTGCAACATTGGCAGCCTTCCCTTTAAATATCTGGGATTACCCTTGAGAAACAATTCAGGTCTATTTCTATTTGGGACTATATTCTAGTGAAGGTGGGAAAAAGACTTTCAAATTCGAAATGTCAATATCTTTCCTTGGGCAGTAGATCTATTGGCATGAATAGTATTCTCAATACCCTACTTACACTATTCTCCTGTTTTCCTCCCCCTCTTTAGTCATTGACAGATTGAACAAGCTGAGAAAAGAATTTCTTTGGCAAGGGAACAAACAGAAGAAGGTTAGTGTGGTAAATGGAGTCACCGCAGATAAGAGATAGAGTGGTCCACGAGTAAAGATTAAAAACATACAAAGAAAGTCTTATATTATATTGATTGCGAAGATCTAATAATAATAACAATGGCCTATGGAGGAGAATTGTGAAAGAGAAATTTTCTTTAATAAATCCCTAGATGACAAAAACTCAGAACCCTCTTTATGGCACAGTTTGATGGAAATTCATTAGATCCTTCTGGGCGAATTCTTTTCTAAAACAAGATCACTTTTGGGGGACGATGAACAGATTATACTTTGGGAAGACCGGCTGGGGAGTGGGGACTTCCCCTCTCGTGGATCAATTTCCAGATCCTTTTTTAGTTTCCTTTCAATCTCTAGACTTCGGTACACTATTACATCTCAGCAATATGCTACTGCTGGATGACATTAATTGGAGCCTCATTCTTTACAAGACATTGTTATGTTTGGGAGATAGAGAATGCATGTCTTTTGCTGTGATTTTGAACTGAACAGCATGTTTACAGCTCTGAACAAGTCTGATTCCCCATAGTAGTTGGGACATTCCATAGGTTTGTTCTCAGCCAAACTAGCTATAAGTGGCTAACTCTTCCTAACATAATTTCATAGCCATGGAAGAAAATTTGGAGCAACAGGCTCCATCCAAGGCGAATTGCTTCATTTGGCTTGTAGCCGATTGTGAGAAATATAGGGGAAGAATATTATTGAATTGTTTTCTACATTATTACATTGAGACCCTATTTATAGATACTATATTAAACTCCTTTTCC
>JBCEWC010010546.1:0-17541 GCA_038996855.1 Solanum aculeatissimum | reverse complement strand
GTATTTTTTAATGTAAGCAGGCTTTGATGGGGGAGGTAGAAAGTTTAGTGGATTTTATAGCTCAATTGTAGAGTTTTGTTTTTCTAGTTTTTGGCTTCTGAAGTTACCTCGGGGAGTTATAAATCTCATTTCATAAAAAACCACTTAAGAATAAAATAATTTATTTATTAAATTTATGATTCAAGACAAATTTTAGACATTTATCTCAATAGAAAAAGTGTGCCACATAAATTTGAACTCAATGAGCATTTACTTTAAATAATAGGAAAAAATTGTATTTTATTATTATACCGTGTAACTAGTTACTCCTATATAACACTCAACCCGCTTGACCCCTTTCCCTTTTTGGTGAGAGCTCTAGAGCCGCTTTTTAGCTCAAAAATGAATAAAATAGATTGCACAAATTGGACAGAGAGGTAGAAAATACATCAAGAACAGAAAATTTCTTTCTTAATCAACATGTCTCAAAGTATGTATTTCTTTCTTTTCCCCTTGTTTGTTTTCCTTCATTTGAGTTTATTAATTTAAATCTCTAAAAAATAATTCATTTCCGTTTTTTGAAATTTCTGTTTTGTTGCTTGTAAACTTTATATAGCATGAAGCAATAATTCATTTCCAATTTTACTTTTGCTTTGATTGAACTTCTTTGAGCGGAGGGTCTATTGGAAATAGCCTTTCTACATCCTAAAGACACAAGTAAGGTCTGCGCGCAATGCGTCCTCTCTAGATTCCACTGGATATGTTGTTGTATTTCGTTTGAAGCTAATTTAGGAAATAAATGTCGATGAAGTTGAGTCTATGCTTGAAGAAGTAAAATTTTGGATATTTTTATTTAGAAGTGATTTTTCAAAGGGAGCCTTAGCACAAATGGTGAATTGTTGCTATCACGAGCTCGATCCGTGTAAACAACCTCTTGTAGAAATGTAACACGATACAATAGGTCCTTGTGATCCAACACTCCCTCGGACTCGACACTTAGCAGGCGCTTAGTGCACCCAATTTCCCTTTTTTAAGAGATAAAATTTGTGAGGTTTTGAATATAACAAAGCAACTCTGCAATAACGAAAACGAACACGAGAAAATTAGGTTTCAAACCCTCTCAATAGCATTTTATTTAGTAGAAGTATCATTACTTTGTTCATTTTATTTTATTAATGTATATTCTTAGATTGGAAATAAAAAATTGTAATATTTGGAAAAACAATGATGAAAAGGGGTATTTGGAAGCTGAAGTTGTGTTTGACATGTATTTAACTAGGAATTGTTTTTTGGTGAGTGACTTAACATCTCACTGTGGGATCAAGGAGCTGACAACCCCTCATCACTATTCTTAAGGGATTATTCTGGCTTTTCTTAGTCTATATTATTTTAACAGATGAAAAAAGAACTACTATTCAGTGGCTTACCAAGAAATGTTATGGATAATATCCTTGAGCTCTTAGCAGTTCAAGACATGGTAAGAACTAGTGTATTATCCCAAGAAGTAGTGTATACTATTCCGTTATTGCATATGGAGGACATAACGAGCTTTGTTTTTTACACTAGTGGAGTAAGCTTGTCTTCCTATACAGTTATTGATAGATGGATGCTTCATGTAACCAGAAAGGGTGTTAAGAAGCTAACTCTTTGCATTCCAGTTGATAATCCCTATAGACTGCCTTCTTCTATATTTAATTGTTCAACCTTGACACATTTGACCCTCTCCAACTGTGTCTTCAAACCACCAATATCTTTTCTTGGCTTTCAGAATCTTAACACCCTAAGTCTGTCATTTTCAATCTTTGTGCCAACCAGATCGGTTTGTGTTATTAATGCCCCCCGTCTTGCTAGTTTGACCTTGAATTCATGCCTTGGTACTCAATACCTTAACATCATTTCACTACAGCTCGAGTTCTTGTACATTCATAACAGTCACCACTCCTTTGCAAAATTATTTCATGTAAGAATTTGAGAGAGTTCATACTTGTATTTAGTGGAGAGGTTGATGCTCGAAAACATAACGAAAAATCAACTTTGGAGAAGCTTCTTGCTAGCTCGCGTGCACTTGAGGTACACCGTTTAGATTCATTCTTTGTTGATGTAAGATATTGACTTCTTGTTTCACTTGATATCATCTAGTGATGGTATTTTCATATGATATCAAAAACGATAATTAGAATTATATGAAATTACCATCACTAGATGATATCAAGTGAAACAATTAGTCAATATCTTATCTAAACAAAGAATAAATCTAAACAGAGTACCTCAAGTGTACACGAGTTTACAAGAAGCTTCTCCAAAGTTATTTTTCATTATATTTTCAAACATTAGCCTCTCCATTATATACAAATACTGACTCTCTCAAATTCCTGCAATTCATGAAACAATTTTGCAAGGGATAGTAGTTAGTGCTATGAACGTATAAGAATTCAACTTGTGGTGAAATAATGTTTAGGTATTGGGTACCACAACACAAATTCAAGGTCAAATTGGCAAGAAGGGGACCCTTGATAACACAAAATGATCCGGTTGGCACAAAGATTGAAAATAATAGATTGAGGATGTTAAGATTCTGGAAGCCAAGAAAAGATATTGGTGGTTTGAAGACACAGTTGGAGAGGGTCAAATGTGTCAAGGTTGAATGATTAAATATAGAAGAGGGCAATCTATAGGGGTTATCACCTCGAATACGAAGAGTTATCTTCTCGACACCCTTTCTTGTTACATAAAGCATCCATCTATTGATAATTGCATATGAGGACAACCTTAGTCCACTAGTGTCAAGAACAAACCTCGTTATATCCCCCTTATGAAGTAACCAAATATTATCTATTGCTTCTTTGAAGTAAGATTCAGACTCTTCTGATAAATCACAACAGAAGTCGTGACCCAGAACAAAATTTGAAAGTTTGGCCCAAAGGTATCTCCACTTTGGGACAAAAATACTAGTTCTTACAACGTCTTGAACCGGTAAGAGCTGAAGGATATTTATAACATTTCTTGGTAAACCACTGATTCTATCTTTTATAGGCTCAGTGGTCTACCAAGAAAGGTTATGTATAATATCCTTGAGCTCTTCCTGGTTCAGGATGTAGCAAGAACTAGTATTTTTTCCAAAAAGTGGAGATATATTTAGGCCAAGCTTCAAAATTTGGTTCTGGATCACGACTTCTGTTGCGATTTAACCGATTTAACATAAGAGTCTGAATCCAACTTCAAAGAAGCAAGAGATGATATTTTGTTACTGCACTTCATAAGGGGGACATAATAAGGTTTGTTTTCGTCACTAGAGGAGCAAGTTGTCCTCATATGCAGTTATCGATAGATGGATGCTTTATGTAACCAAGGAGGGTGTCGAGAAGATAACTCTTCGCTTTTCAGTTCATAATCCCTATAGTGTAGAGAAATATAATGGAAGAAAACTATAATTGGGAGATATTCTGCTAGCTAAGAGGTTTAACTAAGATCATAAGATTTACCTAAAGAAGGGGAAGCAAGAAAGGAGAAGGAATATTTTGGAAAGGAAAACCTGGTTATAAAAGAAATTACTTGAATTGGATTCAATTTTTGGTTGAAGACAAATGCCTAACGGTCATTTATATTTATACTTGTGTAGGGATGCTTCTAGATATTATTCTACACACATATACAAGAAATATCTAGATATTATCTTCTAAATATCTAACAAAAAACTAGATTATTCTTTAACTTATCAAAAATATCTTCCTAAAATATCTAATACTCTATATTTTCTAGATTTTTCCTAAATACAAATATCCAAGATATTAATTACTCTACAAAATTCTAGAAAGGTTTATTAAATATCTATGATATTTTTACCTCCAAAAAATCATCTTTATTTTCACATATAGACTGCCTTCTTCTATTTTTGATTGTTCAACCTTGACACATTTGACCCTCTACAACTGTGTCTTCAAAACACCATTCTCTTTTCTTTGCTTTTCAGAAACTTAACACCCCAAGTCAGTCATTTTCAACCTTTGTGCCAACCATATCAGTTTGTGTTATCAAGGCCCCCCTTCTTGCTAGGTTGACCATGGATTTGTGTTTTGGCACTCAATACCTAAACATTATTTTACCACAGCTTGAGTTCAAGTACGTTCAGAACAGTCACTATTTTCCCTTGCTAAATTGTTTCATGATTTGCAAGAATTTGAGAAAGTTCGTACTTCTATTTAACAAAGAGGTCAATGATAATGACAAATATTGTATTTTTACTTTGAAGAAGCTTTTTGTTAGCTCGCGTGCACTTGAGGTACTCCATTAAAAATTTTCCTTTGTTGAGGTAAGATATTGACTATTTGTTTCACTTGATATCTTATAGTGGTGGTAATGTTGTATGAAGATTTTTCTGAATTCTCTCAATATCAGAAATAATTGAACTAATCTACTTCAGTTATTATTTTTACCGAGTCAAATGAAACATGTCTCATCACCTCTTCAAATAAATGGATCATTGATTCAGGTGTCACAAATCATATGACAGGTAATCCTAATATTTTATCTAGTTTTTTATCACACCAAGCACCATCTCAAGTTATTGTAGCTGATGGATCAAGTTGTAATAGTGTTGGATATGGTACTATTAAACTAACCTCCTCTATTACATGCTTATCTATACTAAGTCTACCAATGTTGGCTTTTAATCTTATTTCTGTAAGCAAAGTTACTAGAGATCATAATTGTTATATTTCATTCTTTCCCGATCATTTTCTTTTTCGTGATCTTAAGACAAGTCAAGTTATTGATAAAGTACGTGTAATTGATGATCTCTACATCCTTGATGAATGAGAGTCTCAATTTGTTGCATGCTCTAGTGTCGTCTCTCTACTTGAAGAACATTGCAAGTTGGGACATCTTTCTCTTCCTCTATTAAAGAAGCTTTGTCCTCAGTTCCATGAAATCTCTTCATTGAAATGTGAATCTTGTCGAGTTTCAAAATATCATCGCAGTCCATTAAGTCCAAGGGTTAACAAGCGGGCCGAGTTGGCTTTAGAATTAGTTCATTCTGATGTTTGGGGACCATATCCTATCATTTTTAGAACAGGGCATAAGTATTTTATCACTTTTATGGATGATTTCTCAAATATGACTTGGATTTATTTTAGGAAGAATCGTTCTGAAGTGTTCACTCACTTTTGTGACTTTGGTACTGAATTTAAGACTCAGTTCAATGCTTCGGTACGTATCCTATGTAGTCATAATGCTAAAGAATATATGTCAAAACTATTTCAGACATACATGAGACAAGATGGTATTCTCCATCAGTCTTCATGTGTTGATACTACTCCCAAAAATAGAGTTTCTGAGGGGAAGAATAGGCATCTACTTGAGATAGCTCAGGCACTTTTGTTCCAAATAAAGGTTCCTAAACTATTTTTGGCGGGTGTAGTCTCCATAGCTTGTTTTTTGATTAATCATATGCCATCTATTATGCTTTTTAGTAATATGCCATATAATGTTCTTTTTCCAAACAAGTCACTATTTTCAGTAGAGCCTAAGGTATTTGAAAGCACATGTTATGTTCGAGATGTTCGACCATTTTTCACCAAGTTAGATACCAAGGCTTTGAAGTGTGTTTTTCTAGGTTATTCTCATCTTCAAAAAGGGTATCAGTGTTATTCTACTAATATTGGAAAATATCTTGTGTCAAATGATGTGGTATTTTTAGAGACTACACCATTCTTTTATGCACCTCATATTTCTATAAGCCAGGGAGAGGAAGATGAGCGATTATTCTATCAAGTCACTCGTGTTTTGAAAGAACAATGATATTTTATTTCTTCAACTCTCAGTTCTTCCGTTGATCGTCACTCAAACATTGTACCTTCAGTTTCTGTCCCATCTGCACTAGAAAGACCACCAATCATTCAATTTTACTATAGGAGGCGAGAGACCAATGATTCTTCTCATGCATCAATTTTGTCATCATCTGATCCTCTTCTATCTGATCCTCCAAAAAACCTTGATCTTTCTATTGCTCTATACAAAGGTAAGCAAACGTACAAATCCACATATTCCATTGCTAATTTTGTTTCCTATGATCGCTTATCCTTTACATGTAGATCTTTAATTACTTTTCTAGAGTCCATCTTTGTACCCAAAACAGTGAAGGAGGCTTTGAATCATCCCGGATAGTCTAATGCAATGCTTGATGAAATACATACCTTAGAGGAGAGCTGCACATGGGATTTGGTGGATTTACCAAAGGGAAAGAAACTAGTGGGATGTAAATAGGTCTTCATAGTTAATGTTAATTCAAATGGTTTTGTAGCAAGACTTAAAGTTAGTCTTGTGGCTAAAGGGTATGCTCAAACATATGGGGTAGAATATTCTGATACACTTTCCCCCATTTCCAAACATACTTCTGTTCGCTTGTTCATATCTTTAACTGCTTATGAGAATTGACCTTTGCATTAGTTGGATATCAAGAATGCAATTCTACAAGGTGATCTTCAAGAGGAATTGTATATGGAGCAACTACCTTATTTTGTAGATTAGGGGGAGTATGAGAACGTTTGTTATTTGATGAAGATGTCTTTGTATGGCTTGAAGCAAAGTCCTCTGGCTTGGTTTGGCAAGTTCAATGAGGTAGTTCAGGATTCTGGGTTAAAAATGAGCAAATGTGATCACTTCGTCTTCTACCGATAATTAACAACTGACATTATTCTCCTTCTAGTATGTAGAATATATTGTCATCACAGAAAGTGATTATGTGGGGATCTCTTCCCTCAAGTCTTTCCTGCATACTAGGTTCCAAACAAAAGATTTAGGCCAGTTTAAATACTTTTTGGGAATAGAAGTAAATAGAAACAAAAAGGGAATTTTTCTCTCTCAGAGAAAGTATATTCTTAACCTACTTGCAGACACGAGAAAATTGGCAGCCAAACCTTGCAATACTGCACTGGTTTCCAATGTGAATCTTCTGAAAGATGATGGTGATCCCTTTGATGATCTAGAGATATATAAAAGGTAAGTTGAAAACTTAAACTGTCTTACTGTGACTCATCAGGATAGTACTTTTGCGGTTAGTATTGTTAGACAATTTATGTTTCTTCCTATGATCAAACATTGGGAAGCTTTGGAACAACTCCTATGTTACTTAAAGGAGCTCCTGGACTTAGAATATTGTATAGCAACCATATTCATACTTATATTGAGTGTTTTGCAGGTGTTGATTATGCTGGATCCAAGATTGATAGAAGATCAACAAAATGCTATAGTGTATTTGTTGGAAGGAACCTAGTTTAATAGAGTAAGAAGCAAAGTGTTGTATCTCAATCCAATGCAAAAACTGAGTACAAATCTAAGTCATAGTATACGTGTGAGATTATGTGAATACATCATCTTTTAACGAAAATTGTTCTAACGCGCCATACATCGACAAAACTCTAGTGTGATAATCAAGATGCCCTTCATATTGCCTTAAATCTTGTGTATAATGAAAAAACTAAACATATTGAGGTTTACTGTCATTTTATTGGTGAGAAGATTCAGGAAAAGTTGATTTCCACAAGCTACATGAAGACAGGAGAGAAAATGGCTGATTTGTTCACAAAAGTGTTAACCAGAACTTGAGTTGAGTATATTTGTAACAAGTTGGGCATCATCAATATCTATTCTCCTTCTTGAGGGGGAGTGTTACAGAATCACTATAGATATGGATACGATTGTGTACACAGCAACGTAGTTGATTTGTAGGGATTTGACTATCTAGTTACCATAGTTAGCTTAGTCTCATTATGTATTTATACCATTGAATTCTTTGAGTAATAAGATAAGTTATTCAAGCTATTTGTCCTACCTTATCAGTTACAGTTAAATTCAAAACCTCACAAATTTCATCTCTTCAAAAAAGAAAGTTGGAAGCACTAAACTTCTGCTAAGTGCGGAGTCCAGGGAAGGGTTGGATCATGAGGGTCTATTATATTGTACTGCATTTATGCAAAGAGGTTGTATATAAAGCTCAAACTCATAATCTCTGGTCACATGATGATAAATTTACCAATTACGACAAGGTTCCCCTTAAAATAGTCATCTTCGATTAAACAAATTTCAAAATTACTACTTCTTCTTCAAGCATAGACTCAACTCCATTTACATTTGCATCTAAATTAGCTTCAACTTTTAGAAATACAATAATATATTTAGTGTAATTTCATTATGGAGTCTAGGAAGGATGGAATGTACGCAGACCTTACTTCTGCCTTTATGGACGTTGAGGGGTTGTTTCCTCTGCACCCTTCATTCAAAGAAGTGCAGTCAAAGCATAAACAAAATTGTAAATTAATTATTGCTTCATTCTATCTTTCTTTGTTGATAGTGAAATAATAATTCATTTCCAATTTTGTTTCTTCTTTGATTGCACTTCTTTGAAGGGAGGGTATATTGGAAATAGCCCGTCTACTCCCCCAAGGTAGGGGTAAGGTATGCATACATCCTATCCTCCTTAGACTCCACTTATGCAATTACACTGGATATATTGTTGTTGTCTTTCTAAATTTTGAAGCTAATTTAGGATGTAAATATTAATGGAGTTGAGTCGATGCTTGAAGAAGAAGCAATTTTATAATTGTTTTTGTACCAAGATGATTTTTTTCGAAGTGGAACCTTGGTGTAAATTGTAAATCTGTTGACAATTGATTGGGACTTATGGGTTCAAGCTATGTGTACATTCTCTTTGCAAAAATGCAGCATGATACAGTAGATCCTTATAATCTAGTCCTTTCCTTGAGTACGCACTTAGCAGGTGCTTAGTGCATATAACTGTCTTTTTTTAAGAGATTAAATTTGTGAGGTTTTGGATTTAACAAAGCAATTCTGAAATAAAGAAAAATAACATGAAAGAATTAGGCTTCAAACCCTCTCAATATCAATATTTTTTAGTAGAAGCAGGTTTAGTTTGTTCATTTTGTTGGTTTTTACTGTATATTTTTAGATTGGAAATAAAAACAATTATGATAACTGGAAAAAAAAAGTGGAAAAGGGGTATTGGGAAGCTGAAGTTGTATTTGACATGTATTTAACTAGGAAATATAGAAGTTTTGTGAGTGAAGAGAAGAAAATTTGTTGCACTCAAAGGTGTGACCTACTGGTCAATGAAGTGGGTGAGAGCCATGAGGTCTTAAGTTCAAATCCTAGCAGAGATAAATAAAATACTAGGTGAATCATTCCCATGTGTTCTAGCCTTGGTGGATAGAGTTCTCTGTACCTATTACTGGTGGGAGGTGGTAGCTATTTTGTGGAATTATGTATTCTAGTAAAATACTGGTAATTTAAAAAAGTTAATACTCGTTCCGTTCAAATTTATGTGGCACATTTCTTTTATTTGTCCTAACTAAATATTGTTGGAATTTTGATTTTATAAACTCACATATTAATATATTTATACATAGATATGCTACCATTTAAAGAAGCTCGTTTTATGATCTAATGAAGTGTTAAACTATTTGGGCTAAAAGTAAATATATATTAATATGGGGGTCAATTCAAATATGAAATCTCATAATCTTTTTCTTATGTCTGATGGAGACTTATTGAAAAAATATTTTTTTAACCTGAAAAGATGTCTTTAGAATTCTTTAAATCAGAAGATAGTGTTTTTTCTTTTCTCTCCATCTCAGAAAAGAAACTCTATAAAGACTTGTCTTCAAGGTTTAGAAGATCAAGTTCTTGAATAAAATTATCGTCATGAAAAATATTAGTGTTCTTTTCCATTCTTATAGATTCATATGTCTAATGATTTACTAGAATGATCTTGGGTGAATTCTTTACGTTTTCCAACAAGTAGTATCAAAGTCAAGGTCATGGGTGTGATTTCCACAAGCAACTTGTTGCATGAGGAAAATGTTGGGAGGGGAATTGTTGGATAATGCCAACATCTTGCCTATAGCAAGGCCCATGCGAGGGCTGGGGTAGCCCGAGTCGAAATCATGATTGAACGTGGCGCTAGCATGATGGACTTGGTTAAGAAATAAAGTTGTGTCTTTGCTATTTGCTATAACTTATGGAATTTACACAATAGAGGTTGCTTAGACAACATATTATTTCCAATCTATTTATTTACGAAGATGACACATAATTAAAATAATCATCCCAAAGAAAGATTATTTTTTACCAGATTATGGATAGTCATAAATATGTGGTCCATTTATAATGCATGCTAGTAATACGTCGGTTCAAAGAAAGGCATATTGTTAGTCCGCTTTTAGTAATCAATGTTTATGGGCTATGTCTAAGAGTACCACTTACAAGTTATTATTTTTATCAAAAGACTAAATGATAATGTTGTGTTAGGTATCTTGAGATGAGCCCACCATTCATATGTGTGTGTGTTTGATAAATGTTAAAAGCCAAAGCATAATGACTTTACATTTCTGGATATTAAGGAAAGAGTTCAAAGTTGTCTTATGTCAATTGAGCATATAAGTACAAACTCGATAATTACGGAGTCGACCATGAAGGGTTTGTAGCCTAAAGTATTTCATGGGTGCATGGCTTATCTCAATATTATAAGATTCAATGATGAGCCATTTTAGCGAGAGTTTGTTGTTTTATTTATAATTTTGACATTCTAAAGTTTATTTTCTGTACGGATTAAAGCTTTATGAAATTTATGAATTTTCATATGTTTATTGACAACTCTGAAAATAAAGATATTGACTTTCTATTGTGGTTCTGCATAAGGTATATGAAAGTAATTTTAGATGGTTAAAGTCATAAAGTAGGACCAGTTGGAAATAGGCATGATTTAGATCATTTCACAACTAATTTTCGTATTTTATCTAAGTCATTGCTATTACTAATATTTGTGACCATTGATGGGTTTAGTAATGAATATATGTTACCATAACAGCTTTGATCCTATATTAGTGTTATCGATGGACCATATTATTTTGAGATATTTAAATTAAGATAGTAAAAGTTTTTATACAATAAAGTTTCAACTATGTATGATCCTTTGGAATATGTGGTCCAAGTGGGAGATTGTTAGAATTTCAATTTTATGGACTCACATATTAATATATTTATACATAGATATGCTATCATTTAAAGAAGTTGATTTTATGATGTAATGAAGTGTTAAACTATTTGGGCTAAAAGTAAATATCTATTAATATGAGGGTAAATTTAAATAAGAAATCCCATAAACCTTTTCATATGTTTGATGGAGACTTATTGAAGAGGTGTTTTTTAACCTGAAAAGGTGTCTTTATAATTCTTTAAATTGAATGGTCCCTAAATAAGAAGATAGTTTTTTCTTTTCTCTCCATCAGTGAAAAGAAACTCTATAAAGAACTATCTGCAAGGTTTAGAAGATCAAGTTCTTGAAAAAGATTATTATCATGAGCAAGGTTAGTGTTCTTTTCCATTCTTATAGAATCATACGTCTAATGATTTACTAGAATGATCTTGGGTAAATTCTTTTGGTTTTCCAACAAATATATGTAGTTCTATATCTAGAAATATTTTTTATTACTTTTTTGTAATGATTTATTAAATATTTTTATTACATTTTTTGTAATGATTTATTATGATATAAGTATATAAAACTTGTCTTGAATCTTAAATTTAAAAAATAAATTTCTTTATTCTTAAGTGTTGTAGTTGAGTGGTGTCACATAAATTGATTTTGGAGATAAATCATTTTAAATTAGAGTTTAACTTATATACAAATTGATTAGGGTAAGAAATTGACTTTTTAACCTAATTTGTAGGTAAACTATCCTATTTTCATAATTACAAATCTCACGTTTTAAAATTGCTTACATAATTGAGCAAACATATTACAAATAAATTGTCTTGAATCATAAATTTTAAAAATAAATTGTTTTATTCTCAAGTGTTGTAGTTGACTGGTGTCACATAAATTGATTTTGGAGATAAATCATTTTAAATTACAGTTTAACTTATATACAAATTGATTAGGGTAAGAAATTGACTTTTTAATCTAATTTGTAGGTAAACTATCCTATTTTCATGATTACAAATATAACATTTTAAAATTGTTTACATAATTGAGGAAATATATTACAATCTTTATTCCATATTAGGTTTTGATTAAATTATGTATACATTAAATAAAAATCTAAGACTGAACCAAAACTACTAGGGTTTGTTATGCCTGTCACTTTACGGCTTATTTCGCCCCTGCTTATATTTTTTTCTTCAAAAATACCTCTAACATATTGAAAATGACTTAAATTTTCTCTCATTCCACCTATAGGACAACAATCGTTATTAATACTACATTTAACAATAGATGCCACGAACAGTTGAGCGTAAAAGGAAGCCCATTCAGAACAACATCTGCAAGCTTTGTAGCAAATATAATAATTAGAATCATATGGAGCACCTCAAGTGATGGATTGTTGACGTGAAGCATCTCCAAAGTTGATATTTTATCATTTGTTAGATTATCAACCACTTCATTAAATTCAAGTTCTAAGTCTTATATTCTTGAAGTTCATAAATCAATCTAGTATGAGATATTAGTGATTGTCACGAATGTACAAAGGAAACAATGTTTAGGTAATATGTACCATGACAAATGATATCACGTCCCGGTCCCAATCGTGATGGCGCCTGCTAGGTCCCACCTACAGGAAAGCCAATTACCAAACTCTAGGGTACCTGTCCTAGCTCTCCCTAGTCACAATCATAACCAATATGGAAACAAAAATAACCAAAACCTAACTAGAACCTGGAATCCAATTATACCGAGGTACAATAGACGCAAGGAAATACCATATACATATATCAATAACCATAAAACAATATACAACATCAGGAGTGCTCCTACAAATACATGTATTTACTATACTAGGTCAATGTCTGAAAGGAAAAGACGACCATCAAGAGGAAAGAGACTGCAACAAAGCCAGAGTTATTGGCGCTCAGCCAAAAGAAGTCTCTTGCGCTCTCCCGAATACCCCAAAATCAGCAATCACGACCCGTTCCTGAACGTGCACCATGGAAAAATGCAGAAATGTAGGAGGTGAGTACCAAAAAAAGGCACCCAGTAGGCATCATCGGTCGACCGAGTGAAATAGTAAATATATAAAAGCTCAAATATGTAGAGAACTGTAACAATGTAGCAAACCGAACTCAGATCAGGGCATAAGTATGTCTTGAACCCAACAACCATAACAAAACAACCTAAGGATATGAACAATGATAAACTGAACCAATCCAAGTGATGAACAATAGTATCGACTGAGGAAACTATGTAGACCCATACAATAACTGTCCCTATCTGGGACATAGTTTCATACGCGAGTGCACGGCCTTACTATCTATGCATGTAAGCCCCTGGGCCCCTATAAGCCCATAAGGTACACCCATGCACCAATTAACCAACAAAATCATCACAGAGCCCAGCTCGCCACACCATGAGAATAAGGGTCGACTGTATGTGGGTGTAAGACCCTAATATCTAAGCATGAAAGCTCCCTGGACCCCCATAAGCCCAGAGGGTACACCCACACACAATCAAGGTATGAATAGGTATGTGGATCAATGGGTAATCAATCACGGGGCCTCACCCCAACAATCACATGTCAATCGAGTCCAAAACCCTGTGCTGACACGTGACACTAGATCAAAAATATACATGCGTAATGATGGGATGTATCCCCCACGGGAGAAAGAATCCCCCTAGCATAATCAAGTGTGTCTCAATATCATAATATCAATCATGGGGCCTAGCCCTAACATGTAGTCAATGGGGCCTCAAGCCCAAAGTAACGAGAAGAGCTCGAACCCCTTTAGAATTGACAGCTTAATCTTGGACACTCGAATGTGGCCACCAGATAGATAATAGGACCACGAGGCGCGTCACTTGGGGTCTCAAACACTTGTACATGGCCACTGGAGACTTGAACTACATGGTGCGTCATCTAGGTATCAGAGTGTAAAACCAGTCTATCTCTCTCTCTAGCCTATCAGGATCCGAATCCCCCAATCATACCATCGCCCTGGATAGAATCATCCCTATCGAACCACATAATCCACCACCTCACTCAGAAAAAGACAGATAACCCACATCAGATGGAAATAAACAATGCATAACAACTATCAGTAGTATATCAGAGTGTATATGTATCACAAATCACTGTAGAGTCATGCCCAACAAAGACCAAGTATAACATAACCTTGTCAATCACAAGTGTCCGGAGTGAACATAGACAATCACGGTATATCATAAGTATCCAGGACAACCAAACCCAGCAAAGTCATATCTATACTAGAATTCGACCACAGTACGACATATAATCAATACATAGTCTTTTGGCCATCACATCTCAGTAGCAACAAGCTATACACACTCATACAGGTATGAGTCAAATCAGAACACATGCCTATCCTAGGGCACTAGCCCATATTCGACCTTTACCAGGCCCTTTCTCTGTGTAAAGCAACTCATAGGGCAATGTTGGTGTAACCTAAAGTAAGGCCCTAGAGGATAGACAATAAGAAGGATGACACCTACAAGAATCATATCGTAGTGCAACTACAATAAGGGATGTCTCTTAGGGAAACCATGTGTGGGTCCACTAAAAATGTGCCCTTCTCAAAACAGGGTACCGATCCCCAAGACTAACCCACATAGCTAGTGTCTCATCATAGATAGCACAGAAAGACCAGAGGATATAACCTACACTTCGCTAACAGGGTGAAACTCCCATCCCTAACTTGCCAGTGGCTCAGTAGCAACGTATCTTGCACCACAGGTCACAAGGTTCCTTTAGGAGCACAACTATTATCGCTCCTCGAACGCGGTGTGTTTCTCCGGTCACTAACCAGTAGCACAAGTACATAACAGATAACAACGGTTTATAAGATCATATAATTCATAGGGTAGCATAAAATACTGATTAATTAGGAAAATCTATCATAATCTAGGTAGTCGCAAGTACTCAGAATCAGATATAGATACTAGAATCAGTGCACGAGTTAGCATGTAATCACTTGTCAGCCTCATAAGCGAGTATATTTTAGAAATCTTAGGCTACACACATATACAAGCTAGAGTCAGTTTCAGAGTACGCACCTATCATATGTCCTCAACCCCTCCAGCCCCCTTCAGGCCCATCTCGTAGCCGAATGGTGTAAAATCTCAGATAGTATAACACTTACAACCAACATAGACCTCAATACAATAACTATCGACACGTAACATCATATATAAACAACACACATATCACATCTATCCATATACAATGTCTTCCAAAGCTCAATCCATAACAATATACTTCTACACATTCCAGTTCAGATACGCATGCATTTCAACTTAGTCTGAGATTTAGAGAAGCCTAGCCTACTTGGCAACCGACGTCTCATACTCTGAGACAATCTAGTCAAGTTTTTCCCTTCGTGATAGCTTCTCGATAGTTCTCAATTGTTAAAATATAATCCATAATGTTAACATGGTCATATTGGTTGTAAAAACTTGAAGAACGAGAGAAATTAGGCCAAAAGTACCTAAAATGGGAAAAATAGGGCCCGTGCCCAAAATCGTGAAAAAAACCTAAAAATTCTCCCCACGACAACCTGAGTCTACAGTCAAAAGTTTGGTCCAAGAAATGACCCAAAAACAAAGTTAAAAACTTTACCAGGAAACACATTCTTTTCAAAACTTTCTTGGTACAAATTTACAAAAATTGGAAATTTCAGCCAACACCCAACATACAAAAGTGTTCCCCTCGGATCGTAGAACAATTTAGACTCAAGGTTAGCTTAATTCCTTTAAGAATCGATGAAGAAATAGACACATAAAGTTTTCATAAATTTTGAGAATGAAATCAACTAAAATATTGAATCTACCTCGAAATATGTGCTGAATCCCAAATTTAACTTCATCACGCAGTTCCTTGAGAAAATTCGAGTCATGTGGACCTTTGAATTGCCAAAAATGAACTTGTAGAACTCATTTTACGAGCTTTGGAAGTTGGAGAAATAGGCTGGTTCACGAGGGCTGAAGCCTTTCCTTCTTCCCAAACGCGGAGCATTAAGGCTGGTACTTCTCTGAAAATGCTGACATGACCCCATGAACGCAAAGATCTACTCTTGCTACCTTCTGCGAACACGGATATCCCTCCGCGAACATGGTGTGTTAGATTTTTTATGTTACACCAGCAATTCTCAAAACTTCCCTAGGCCATTCTCGGGCCACTCGATGTCCAGTTTACACAAACAAATAGTGCAACCATATGAATTTTGATGTTTTGGATCCAACGGTATAGTCAAAATTTCCAACAGAGCATCCTACAGAAGCATAAGGGTACCAATTTTTTCTGACTAATTTTAGCTAAAAGAACTTAGGGGGTCAAAATGCAACCGAATGTCCCAATCCACTGACGAAGGGTCATTAAAGACTGTTTTCAATGTTTCGGAGCTGACCACACCATCATATTTCCATTTCGAGCGCTTTTGACTAGGCTTTTACATAAATGCACTCTTTAACTTCCAATTTGACTCATTTTGCAACTTTTGGCTCAAAATCATACCAGCGCCCTCCATCCTCGGACCAACCACCCTCCTAGCCTAAATCGGCCATTCCGAAACTGATGGAACTTTTATAATCTAATTTCGAGGCATTTTTCTAGGGTTCTATCAAAACTCTCATTTTCATAGTTATAACTTCTCATTAACTCGCAAACTCGCATAATTCTCAATCTAAACAACCCTCAACCATTCCAACTGTCCCAATAGGCCATAAAAGGTCTAAAGCCACAATATAGAATCTCAAAACAATAGAATAGCCACAGATATACTGAAATGACCCAGAGGGTGATTACAACATCCCCACTAATAAGACTTTCATTTGCGAAAGTATGAAAATAGACATACCTCTAGTGGGATGTAAACTTTTGAAGATGTACAAAACATATATTTTAGTTCTTAGTGTGAACAACCACATAGATCTTGAAAATTGATCAACAAATAAAACATAGTATCATTTTTTGTCATTCGATAAAACTGGAGACGACACCCACAAATCACCGTAAATTAAATTTAATGGTTTAGCACTATTCAAAGAACTTTTAGAAAAAGACATCCTGTGGCTTTTATTAGAATAACATGAATGACAAAAAATATTAGTTTTGGAATCAACTACTGGAATGGAAAAGTTATGCAAAAACATATTTAGAACTTGACGATTAGGGTGGCCTAATCGTCGATACCACAGGTTGTATGAAACAGTGATGTTGCATTTCGGCGGACCATTAACATCCCCTGGTGGCCACTCATACAGCCCATCTTTATTCCATCCATGAGCCAATGACGCCCCCATGGTCAGATCCTTCACAGGGTAAGAAAAAGGAAACAATGCCATAAAAGAGTTATTATCTTAACAAAATTTAGACAGATATTACATTATTTTTAATAGCGGGAGAACAAAGAATATGTTGAAGCTCAAATTGGTGATTTGATGCATTAAAGTTCACATTACCAGTACGAGAGATTGGAATGGTATTACCATTACCCATGACGATCTCCTCCGAGCCGTGGTAGTCTTGCGTAGTGGTTAGACTT
>JBCEWC010010545.1:0-17542 GCA_038996855.1 Solanum aculeatissimum | reverse complement strand
GTCGGCACCTACATGGTTAGAACATGTAGACAAGAGTATGGGTTAGCACAATAAAGTACTAAGTATGCGGGCATGCACATGCATATGCACATAAACCTATAACAACCTACATAGGAAGGGCACATATATAGAAGTGAATATAAGAAAGAACAATATAACAATAGGCCATGAAATCATGATGCATGAACTGCCATAATGCTTAATATAGAGGGGATGGAACCATAACCGACATCCAAATCCATATGAGCTACAACATGAACTTGTTCACTGAAAGCCCTCCCATTGGATCAGAGGTGATTACTTGACAAAGGTAATCCACACCACACCTTACGAGCCTCACATTTAGGTGTGATGACCACCTTCCTTATGGGTCTTCCATTTCGGAAGGATTTACATAACATAGTATATCATATCATAGTATGTCTTATCATATCAAAGCATACCTTACTGGTCTCCCATTTTATTATAAACCTATGGAGGCACATAGTTTCGAGAAAGGAGTGGGACCCTTGGGGATTGCCCACTTACTACTCCAATCCTTCTTGGTACTAAGTCATCATCCCACAAAAATATGTATACATATACATGCTTTTAAAATGGAAACTTGACATTTGAACTTCAAATCATGCATACTTGGGCTTAGAAGCCAAACATACTTTCAAATACTCTTATGCACACTTAACAAGAGTCAAACATAGTTCATAGTCATGCATCATGGGCTAAAAACCCAAACAACTTTCATGTTATACTTTATACATAAGAGTAGCTTCATTCATATCATATCATATTGGTGCAAGCACCCATGTTGCTTAAAGAGACATATCATAGACTTAGTATGATCACAACTTAGTCAAACCCATACTTGATCAAAATCATGGTCATAAACATATTTGAGACTTAGACCACATCAAAACCTTTATCATAAACCATGAATCATGTATGCAATATCATGAGGAACAATATGAATAGCATGGGCAATGGAATTCAAACTTTACATTCAATTAAAGAGTGGTTCATGAGGAAATCCAAGTCAAATCTACCTTTAAAACATCATTTAGACATTACCCATGCATAAATCAAGAGTACAAGGGACATGCATAACTTTATCATCATCAAATCATAAAACCTTCATGAAGTTCAAATTCAAATCAACTTTAAATCACCTAATTTCTACAGCACATAATTCCAGTCAACTAATTACTTCAAAATTTAAAGAACCCAACCTTAATTAAAACTTAAAAATCAAATATAAAGAGGAGGGTTCTTGGGTCTTCATGGATGAAAGGGGACCCATGAATCAAACCCATATACCTTACAATTGACCAAAGGAATTGAAGAATCTAGCAAGCAAGGTGATCTTCCCCAATTTTCTTCAAGCTTTCAACAATGGAGGTCAAGAGAATTTAGGAATTTTCAAAGAACAATGAAGAGTGTTAGATTGGATGAAAAGGGGCTAGGGTTAGGTTAAGGGAGTTTAGGGGACCTTAGAAAGCCTAAAAGGGGTCGAGGAATTAATTAAATTATGAATTAACCATTAATGAAAGAGACTAATTAACTGTACACAGTGTCACGTGGTTTGATTCAGGTCCCATACAGTGGTACACGGACCGTGTACCTGTCCGTGTACCATGCCTTGATTTCGTCTTCAGCTCGAACTCTCGAGGACTTTCTAGATCACTTCACGGAAGGGTGTCACGGGTCGTGTGGCTTCACACGGACCGTGTACTGGTACATGGACCAACACTTGGCCCAAAGACCAGCCCCACAGCCTTGGCCACACACTGCCCCAATTCACGGACCCCCCACACAGATCGTTTGGAGTCCCATGGACCTTGAGGTGGTCCGTGGGACTTAACTTGGTCTAGGGGTTGGACCCTATCCACCTTGAATCCACTGGATTACCACACGGACTCCCACACGGACCGTGGACCCTCACACAGTCCGTGGTCCTGTCCTTGGACCATTTCCAGAACCTATTTCAAGCGTCTTCCAAATTATGGGCAGTCTCACTATTTTGGCATAACTTCTTCATACAAACTCCAAATTGAGTGAAACTAGTTGAGTTGCAAATATAAGTCAAAGAGATATAGTATCCCACACAGTTCATTCCGTACCAAAAGTTATGATTCCTCAAAATACACTGCCCAAATGGCCTCTCTAGGCCACCAAAAGGTCCGTTTTGCATTCGACCACTTGAACTCAACCCCTGGCTACCAAAATTCAACCATGACCATTATAACATCATACATGATCAATTATAAGAAGTTTCAAAAACTTTCAGGTCATTACATCCAGGTAGATCCCTAGTCAACCCTTAAACAAGGAGATACATAACAAGTCAATCCCATCAAGGGAGATAAGCCATGGTGGCACATGGTTTGACGGAAAGGAGTGGGACTCTTGGGAGTAGCCCACTTACTACTCCAATTTCTCGGTACTAAGTCTCATCCCACGGGAATACATATACATATATAAGCCTTCAAAATGGAGATTTGACCTTTCGTTCAAAACAATGCATAGTTGGGCTAAAAGCCAAGTCATAATTCAAGTCTTTCCATAATTAGGCTCAAAAGCCAACAAGAGTTTCCAAAAGCCATTTTCCAAAACCAATGCAATAGGAGTAGCTCATCTACACAACATATCATATCATGCGTCATCATATCATAATGGTGTAAATACCCATAATTGCTCAAAGAGTCATGGCATAGTCATTTTCCATAACATATCATAACATGGGGGCCAAGCCCTTATCAAGAGTTTCATCATAACAAACCTTTCATGCTTATGAATGCAATGCATGGATGATCAAGAGTGGCATGGGTATTGGATATCATCATTTAAATTATCAATACAAGAAATTCATATCCAAAACATAGTAAAATCATCAATTTAAAACAAAGTGATCGAACAACCATTGGAGTACTTAAAAGATGTGCTTTGTCCATGTAAAATCATTTTAAAATTTTTTCAGTATAGGCAGATTGGTGGATGAAGACCCCATTTGCTAAATATTCAATTTGTAGACCAAGACAAAGTTTTGTTTTTCCAAGATCTTTCATCTCAAATTCTTTATTTAAATATTCAATTGCCTTTTAAACCTCTCTGATGGCTCCAATGAAATTTATGTCATCCACATAAATGACGAATATGATAAATTTTGATTTTGTTTTCTTAATAACCCTCATTTATCAAGTACTCACTAAGACGACTATAGTACATACGTCTTAATTATTTTAGACCATACGGTGATCTTTGTAATATGATTGAGAACATCTCTCGAGATTTAGAATTGCACATATCAAGCTATTTGAATTCTTTTGAAATTCTCATATAACTTTCATTATCAAGTGAACAATAAAGGTAAGATGTAACCACATCTATTAGATCTATTTTAAGATTTTCATGTACAGCTAAATCGATGAGATATCAAAATTTTATTATCCATAACAGGTGAATATGTTTCATCATAGTTAACATCGGATTTTTGAGAGAATCCTTGTGCAACAAGGCATGCCTTGTATTTCACAATTGCATTTCTCTCATTTTTCTTTCACATAAAAATCTATTTATAGCCAACTGATTTTAAACCATCAGGGGTTCAAACTATGGTTCATAAACTTCACGTTTAGCAAGTGAATTCAATTCTGATTAAATTACCTCTTGCCATTTTGGCCAATCACATCTTTATCGATATTTTTTGATATATTTAGGCTCAAGATCCTCATTGTCTTGATAAGGTTAAGCTTATATGCAAAAATATTATCCACTGTAATTTTTGATCGATCTACATTTATCCCATCACCAATAGAATTTATTGAAAATTCTTCATTCACTTGAATCTCATGTTCACTGATTTCTTCAAAAATATCAAGATTAATAAGATTTTGAACTTTTTCATGAGATTCTTTTATATGTCATCTTTATCATTTTTCATACTTTTTTCTAGGATATTTATCCTTTGAACCTAACGATCTACCACGCTTTAGGCGCATTTAAAATTCAAAAGTTATGACACTAGTAGATGGTCCTTTTGGGACGTCAATCTGGATAGACACATTCATTGCAGGGATATGTGATTTAGTTATTTGTTTCAAATCAGTAAATACATCTGGCATTTGACTTGCATTTTTCTATAAGCGGATGATCTCCTGGACCTCCTGATCACATATACGGGTACGTGGATCAAAAAGAGATAGTAAGGAAATTTTTCACGCAATTTTCCTTTTGAGTTCCTTTTTCTCTCCCCTAACCGTGAAAAAGTTATTTTATCAAATCGACAATCTGCAAATCGAATAGTGAATAAGTCTCCCGTCAACGATTCAAGGTAGCAAATTATAGAAGGTAAATCAAACCCAACATATATTTCTAACCTTCATTAAGGTCCCATCTTAGTATGTGTTGGTGGTGCTATGGGCACGTATACTGCATAACCAAAAATTTGTAGATGAGCTATATTTGGCACATGACCAAATACTAATTGTGACGAAGAGTATTTATTATAATTAGTCAGTCTGAGGCGAACAAGTGTTGTTGCATGTAAGATAGCATGACTCCAAACAATAGTTGGCAGTTTTATTTTCATAAGTAATGGTCTTGTTATCAGTTGTAGGTGCTTAATAAATGATTTTGCAAGTCCATTTTGAGTATGAGCACGACTAACAAGATGTTTAATTCTTATCCCAATTGATAAATAATAATCATCAATTCTACTATCAATTACACAAATATCCTCATGATTGATCATTGACCCAAATAAAATTTGAGGCATATCCATATTTTCTTCAAAAACAAAATAAAGTAAATATTACTATTAAACAAAGATATTATGCGTACTTTATTTTTTTTACAGAAACTAGAGAAACATAACAACTAGCATAAACAAACAGAAAAGGAAATTATTTAGATTATAGTAGGCTCATCACTGATCATCTCTCCTTCTGGGAGATCAAAAAAGTCAGCTACATCCAGATGCATGGGCTCAACATTATCTTCAGAGATAAAATTTGTCTCTGGATTATTATTTCCCTTTTTTAAGGATGTCTGATAGAGGTGAACCAAATGCTTTGATGCTTGACAGGTACGTGACCAATACCCCATTCCTCCATATCTATAACATATATTTTCTTAATTTTTTTGTGCACAACTTTCTATTTTTCACCTTTCTTTTTATATTACTAGTCATTTTTTTGTGTAAGATGACCATCATGACTATAATTTCTTTTTTTACCATGACCACGGTCACGATTGAGACCATGATCTTTTTTCTCATTGGTGGTAATTTTCCTGATTCACTTCAGGGAGTGACATTGAACCAACATACCGACTTTCATGATTTTTCATCAAAAAATCATTATGTTGTTCAGCAATAAGAAGGTGTGAAAGTAATTCAAAATAACTTTTAAATCCCATCTCCCGATATTGTTGTTGTAGGAGCATATTCACGGGAGAAAATATGAAGTATGTTTTCTCAAGCTTAGCTTATTCAACGATATCTTCTCCCCATAAGTTTAACCATGATATAATTCTATATATGAAAAAATTATATTCACTTATGCTTTTAAAGTCCAACAATTTCAAATTAAATCAATCATGACGTGTCTGTGGAAGGACAACCTACTTCAGGTGGTCATATCTATCTTTTAGATTGTTCCACTGCATAAAGAAATCTTTCAGAGCGAGATATTGCATTTTCAACCCCTCGTCAAGATGGTGACAGAGAAATATCATAATTTTGGCACGATCTTGGTTGGGTGTCTGGTTATTATCTTTAATGGTATCTACCAAACGCATTGCATCCAGGTGGATTTCAGCATCTAGTGCCCATGACGAGTAGTCTTTGTCCTATATATCAAGGGCAACAAATTCAAGTTTAGAAATGTTAAACATTTTAGAAAAATAAAGTCCTTACTTTTTTTTTACCTGTTTAAAGTAGCTCGAGATGATCAGAGCTTTGTGCTGATAACATGTTATGAAATGAAGACTAAATACTAAAATTAGTATCACCAAAGAAGTGCTAAAAGAAGAAAAGTAAGAGAGATGAATATCACCAAAGAAGTTCATTTGTTGATTTTCATATGTTTTATATATAATTTGTATGCCCTTTTATAGACACAAGGAAAAGAAGAAGAAAAAAGTGAAAACACAATTTAATGAAAGGTTACTAAATAAAAAAGTGTAGCACTAAATCAACATTCATTATCTTCTAACAGTAGTGATGTATTTCTTAAATTTTAAAATGAGTAATTTAAAGATTTTGTATAAATATGAAATGAATTGGTATTTACTTTTAAAAAGAATAACTTGGCTAAAAGATGTTCATCTTTCTTAATGCATTTTTGACGTACTTCTTGTTGAAAATTAATTAATTTCTTACCCTTTCAATGTAAATAATCAATTACTTCTTTCATTCCATTTTAGTTGTTATGATAATGTTTGGCACAATCTTTAAGAAAAAAATAATTAAAAATATTATTTGAATAATATATCTATTATAAATAATTAAACCTTTATCTATATATGCGCCTCTTAATTCTAGAATGATTGATGTTAAGGGTAAAGTTGAAAAAAAAAACTGACAACTATTTTGGGATAATTACTTATCCCTTATAAATAATTAAACCTTTATCTGTATATGTGCTTCTTAGTTCTAGAATAATTAAAGCTAAGAGCAAAGTTGGAAAAAATAATTAATTCTCTTTTGATTATCTAAATTAACAAGTATTTTGGGATAACTATTTTTAGTATACCTAACAATTAAAATGAGACGGAGAAAATATTATTATATTTTTAAAAATATTTTTAATGATATGTGTACTGATTCTACAACGATATAATTGAGCAAACGTTATGAGGTAATGAGTTATTGATACAAACTATATCATTTAAAAGAATTTTGTTTGTGTAAAGCAAAAGAAGAAGAAAATCTAAAGATTTGACTATATTCTAACACTTGAACCAATCCAGAAGACATGTAAGTTGTATTAGGATCATAAATGATTTGCTAGGGCTGCTTATCGGGCAGATTGAATGAATAATTTCACTTAACAGTTTGGCTTATAGGATATCGATTTTTAAATTTACTAATTCTCTAGCTAACCTATAAGATATCGGTTGGTTCGGTAACGGATTAGCAATTAACGGATGGTTATCAGACGGTGTATCGATTAACCTGTAATCTCTATGTTGCTCTTTTTTCGATGAACAAATAGTCATACCTTACAAAAACAATGACTTCTTTTTCATTATTTTAAATGGAGTGAGTAGTGAAAGAAAAAATAATAATATTATTAAAAATACTATAAAATATATATAATTATAAAAAAATAAATAAGTTTTCCATTTAGAGGTTAGGACTAACAAAGGAAAAACATATAATTATCTTTATATATTATGGTAAAATATTAAATGAGCCTAATATACCTAATATAAAAATGTAAGTATATTAACTTTTAACGGTTAACAGTTTATCCAATAAGGAAATTGAATAATTCGTCCCACATCAATAAACCGTTAATTATAAAATTTTAATTTGTTCTCCACCCATTTATTCGATAACTCAATACCAATAAGTCAATAAGCCAATTTTGCAATTGGCTTATCGGTTACGATTCAATTTTGAACACCCCTATGATTTGCTATGATTGATTTTGGTTTTATCGTTAAAAAAATTAATGACGAATTTTGTAATTTATTTTAGGAAAAAATATTTTGAGTTTGTAGTTTGAAGAAATGATCAAGTCCTAAATTATTTTTAACGCTTCGATATACATGAAATTACTAAATTAAACATAGTATTAGTATACAAATGAACTGTTATGATAGAGACGTATGAATCCTTTAATAGGAGTTTTTGGAAATAATTATTTGTTTAATGTTGTGACTTTTGACTTTTTTTAAAGTAGAAAGAATGAGGGAAAAAGAAATAAAATGATAAATATAATAATTAAGAGGGCCACGTTATCTTCATGATTTTCACATACATATTAGATATTGCATTGAATTAATTGTATATTGTGTAAACTTTTTACATATGTTTCTATTGGTGGACTATAATAAAAGAAATTCAAGAAAATTAAATTAATGTGTTAAATATTTTTTAAAAAATACTATGATATTCCATCATTCATTAACAATGCGGATTAGAGGGAGTATTTAGTTATTAGTAAGATGGTAGAGTAATTTTTATGCCAAAAATGAAACAAAAGGCAATTACAAAAATGGCTTGTGTTATTTTGGATCTAACTTAAGACATTTGACAATATTTATGGGTGGTAAGTGAAAAGAGTGACGGAAAAGTTGTGTAAAGTCCGGCGGGGAATCCACGAGTTTCGTGTTTTTTATTTTTGCTAATAACACAAGCCGCTCCGATCTTCATCATTTTCCGGTGACTAAAATCACTCCAGTTTTGCCCAAAACCCCTCACTGTACCTAATCACTTCATCTCCTCAACTTCAAGCTTTCTTTTTCTACAATGCTCCAATGGCTCAGTACAGACAATCGGGTGGTTTAAGTATTATAAACAATGGTGGTGGAGGTGGAGGAGCTGTTCGGAACGGCCTCGCATCGGATCATGTATCTGTTGGGATTCGTTCCAATAAGCAGCAGCAGCAGCAATCGAGGATTCATCACCGTCGATTGAAGCCCACGACTCGCAAGATCTCGATTGGTGCTATCATCGTTATTCTATTCGTTGCCTTTGTTGTTTCTGTATCTGCTTTCTTCTATTTCACATCTCAAAATAAAGGTAACTTGGAGAACATCTTTTATGTTTGCGCGACCAATTTTGTTACATTGTTGCCTTTTGAGATGGGGAATGCTAAATTTTGTTGGGTTTTTTTCTAGTGAAAAGTTTTTTTGCAAGTTTCGGAGTTTAGAACACTACGATCAAAAGGTTTCCAGGTTGAAATCCCAGCCACAACGCTCACTATGAGCTCATTTTGTCTAGCCTTGGTAGGCCAGATACTTGTGCTTGTGGTTTGTAGGAGGCTGTCGGATGGGTTACTGCAAGTGTAAGTTGGCTGGTGGGGCGTCGTTGGAGGGGCTTTGTCCTAGTTTACTAATGAGATTCTTCTTGCTATTGTGTACCAAAGGATATGGTTTATTCTTTTTGGTTGTGAGTAAATGTAAATATGCTGTGTTTTTTTTTTTGAGCCTTTGGAATGAGAGATATAGAAGGTGTTCTTGTGGCATCTCAACTGCAAGTCACTCTTTTAAAGCTATATGTTAAATTAATCTCTTTTGTTGGACAATGTTGTCCCCAGTAAACTAGTTCAGGTCATTTTTGGATTTTATTAGCATTTTAGACCAACTATCTCGCACTCTCTCTCTCAAACCCAGCCAAAGGAGCACATCTGGTTGAAAGACTCTCATTCTTATTTAGAATGGGAAGATCTTTCAGTTCATAAAAGCTTAAGTTTCTTGACTGAGACGTTGTATTATGGGCAAACAATGTTATCCTATATTTTTATTCTTTTGTAATTAGCATCCTGTAACTACGCATCTCCTTCATGCCTTTCCATGGAATCCATTACTTCATTAAAAAAAAAATTGAAAAGCTAAAAGGTAATTTCAGATTTTTTTTTTTGCAGAACTCACAATGCTAAATTTGACGTTTGCAATTTTAGAGTAGTAGAAATTTGGAGAATTTTTTCGGAAATGGGATTTGGTGATGCTGGTGCATATCAGCAGTTTCGGTTAGTTTTGGTTGTTTGAAAGTTGACGATTTTAGAAATGGGAATGCTAAATTGTGTGTGTGTGGTGGGGGGTGGGGGGTGGGGTGGGGTTGGGGGGAGGGGGCGTTCAGTAGTTTTAGTTTGTTTGGTTTTCATGTAGTTGGAAATCTAGGGTAATTATAAACATGAGAATGCCAAATGTTGTGGGTTTCGGTGGCCCTAGTTAGTCTTGGTCTTTGGTTAGTGATAATTCTAGAGGATTCTTGTGGATGGGAGTCCTAAGTTTTGTAAGATTTACAGCGTTTTAAGATAAATTTGGTTTACTTAATTTTTGACTGGATGTCAAATTAAGATTCTTGGGTAAAATTGAGATTAGACAAATAAGAAGAATCATTGAATGCTTTAAGTGTTCATAATCAACCAAAAGATTAGAAATGAAAAAAAAGAGTAGATGGCTTGGAAAATGGTTGCAACATGATTCTGAAATTGAGAGTTGGCTAGTTTGGTAATATTTCGTAGTTTATTTAGTTACCAGAATTGGAGAGTTAATGATTTATGCCAAAGTGATAATGAAAAAATCATGTGGCTTTTTCTGCTTCTCAAGTAATTTGGTTTTCGGCAGTTGAAACTGAGTTTAACTGAAGTAAGAAGATTAGTCTTTTTATTTGGATATCTTTTCACAGTTTAGACTACATTAAAGTATCACCGAGTTAGGGAATGTCACATTATGTCCTTATTATGAGGTTGAGTGTTCACAATGGACCGGAACACTAAGTAAATGCTGATGAATTGGTAAGTAATTGTAAGAACTTACGTAACAATAATTGGGCTTATTAAGTTTTATGTTACATCCGTATATGTTATTTGTAGAGTATCTTTCCATGGTTTCTTCACTTTGGTTATTTCCTTTTCTGACTTGCTTTAATATGCTTTCTCTTGAGCTGAGGGTCTATCAGAAACAACCTCTCTATCTTCCAAGGTAGGAGTATGGTCTGCACATAACTCTACTCTCCTCAGACCCACGTACATGATTATACCGGCTATGTAGTTGTTGTTTGTAGAGTATGATGTATTATTTGGCAGAACTCGTGAGTGAACCAAATGGATGCTGGAACTATGGAGAAGCCCTCCTGAGTGTAAGGGGTTTTAATTATAATGGCGAGTTAAATTAGTCAAATTATATGCACTGTAAATGTAGTCACAAGAAAAGTGTGAAGGTAAAGTAAGATTACATGGATTGTGGTACCCAAGTGCAGACTATTCAGATATCTAGGCTCAACCTTTAGGAAGAATGACATGATAGATGAAAATATAATACATAATTAAGATAGAAGGTTGACATTGAATAGTGCTACATGAGTACTTTCCTAATAAATATGCAACAAAGTGAATTGCAGTTCCATAGAATGGAAGTGAGAGTAGTAACATTTTGTGGGAGTTAAGCCTCAACACGTGCACAAGATATATTAGCTTCTGGTATGCATCCCAAATTGTGCGAGTCAGTATGTTGAAGTATCCTGTCTTCCAAGTATGAATTGAGTTTTACTTTCAATAAGTTTGAAGTATCGTATAAGTTGAGTTTATGAAGCAAAGTATTTATCTGTGAGCAAAGAATTGGCATAGTTGGAATGATCTATGAATTTGGGTTCATGATCTATTATTTGTTATCTCTTGAAACTTCCCTTTTCCATTTTTAAAATTTTAGGATTAAAGATGACAGCATAATAAATATAAAACTAGATGTGCCCACAGTGCTGTGGTTTAGAAGTGACAGTATAGCACCTGGTCAGTTTGATTCCTGACGGTAGAGGGGCGGACCCATTATTTACCGGTTTAAATTATGCTTTCCCCTCGAGATTTTTTTGGGTTACCAAAAATAAATAAGTAATAAATGTAAAGGCATAAAGCTAGATGCCCCAATCAACTTGTTAAAGTCAAGAATTCAGAAAATGGTCGACTATGGATGTCAATATAAAGAAATAGTGTGAACAAGCAAGGTCTGCATTTTTAGTTTAAAAAAAAGAAGCAAGGTCTGCATATGATGTTCCAGTGTGTTCAGCTGTATCTTTTTTCGTTGTTTTGGACAATTAGGTTAACTCTTGATAGTTCTGTTTTATAACTATATTCTCCAATATTTAGACAGTTTCCCTATGTGCTGTTGCAGAGTTAGATAATAATCACTTTCAAGATGATGCTGATGTAGAAAATGATTCAGATTTTCTTACAAATGTGACACGGACCCAAGGGAAGGTTCTCCAATTTGGACATGGGTCAGTAAGTCATGGCCGGGATTCTCGTTATTGGGATACGGATGACCGTAGAAGGGATGATGATTACAGTGAGGAGGATTTGGAGCGGAATCCAGATAGTGACTTGGATAAGGAGCAAAGTCCTCCATATGGAAAGAGAGGTGACAAGAAGTCATTTTCAAAAGGATTGGATAATGGTGGCAATGGTTTATACAACGAAGCTGGACGCGATGAGTTGAGAAAATATGAAGCCAAATATCAAGCTTCCTTGGAGAATGTTGGGCACTCACAAGATGGACATCATTTGACAAACCAGCAATCCGATGAAGCTGACAAGGGAAAGAAAAGAGAACTGGTGGATGCAGATGATGGATATGATGATGGAATGGACTTAGAAGATGCTCATACAGATGGATATGATGATGTTGGTCATGGAGATTGGGACCATACTGTTGCTACTGAATCTCAGGACATAAATGAGAGACATTCTTTTGATACAAATGTTGCTGGAAATAACAATCACGATCATGCCAAAGAGGCTGGTAAAATATCCAAGGACATCTCCAATAAGGAATCCTCTTCAAGTTTTCATCACCCAAAATCTAATGCAAACTCTGTACGTGTTAGCTTCATTGATGGTCACCCCTCAAAAAAGTCTTCATCAGAAAAGCGGCCAGCACCCAGAAGGAAGTCAAGGAAGCATGGTAATATTATTTACGATTTTAGTTGGGGCCCAGTAACTTTATTTTTATGATTGTTTTGTCTTCGGACAATTTTGTATTCCCCGAGTCAACTTGATGTCTGAATTTTTTGATTTTAACGTGGACATAGAAGACTGAAGCGATGTGCTTGGGGACATTGGAACATGTTATTATGGGAACTTGCTTAAGCGCACTTTGCCCTTGTATAAATTACCTAATAAAATTTGCTCCTTATTACTGTTTGCCTAAAGATAAGGCACTTTTGATATTCAACCTCTTCATGCTGGATAATTAGTTTAAAAGTCTGTCTGTAAAAAATAGACTTGTTGCAGGCTGTAAATGATCCAGATTCACCTATTTATATGTATATGTATAATTGATGAAGTAAATAAGAAAGACTAAAACAAACAAATTCACTAAATAATTTAGTATATCACACTTAGGAGTAGTTCTCACAATATATAACTATAATGTGAGCTTTCTTGATGAGGTCAATATAGCTTATCATGGATATTTTACTAGATTAGAGAAAGATTTTAGTTGAGTTGATGTAAAGCATTGAAATTAAGCTAATAACTGCTACTCATATTTAGTTGTGTGCAGTTGAGAAAAAAAAATGAAAAGAAACAAGAGATAGCTATTAGCTTTGCATCTTTATGTAAAGCATATTTAACTGCTAATGATAGTAGGTGGTCATCAACACTTCAGATACTGTTAGTAATTTGTATAATAAAAAAGTTAGGTATTAGAGTAGACTATTATATGATGAATCTCATCTAAGAAGCAGAATGATGTTGCTCTAAATTTTTTAATTTAGCCATCTCGCTGTACTCACTTCCCAGTCTGCTAATCTGCTAGCTAGATGTGCGATTTCAGTCTTGCTTGTGACAATCATCATGGTCTGGTGCTGGAGAGTATTAGCAGTCTCTCATGTCAAGTATAAAACTTTGGATCTTGACAAGGCAGCAAGCCAGGATACAAGCCCTTTTGGTCCCTTGTGTGAGACATCTTTATTCAGATTTCCGGATTTCCAAACATAAGGAAATTTCTTGCATTTAGCAGTTTAATAGAATGAGTTTATGTGCAAAATCTTGGACATTAGCCCGCCCCACCCCTTTCACCTGGGACTTAAATAATCATGCTTGACATTTGCAGCTTGTGAGATGAAAGTTTTGAACGCTAGTGCTCTTCTTGTGGAACCTCTGGAAAGTCGAAAGTTTTCAAGGTTTTCTTTACAGTACACAAAAACAGAGGACAAACCTTTTGATGATGCAAACTGGGAACCTAGATTTTCTGGGCATCAAAGTCTGGAAGAACGGGAAGAATCCTTTCTTGCTCGCAATCAAAAAATAAACTGTGGTTTTGTTCGAGGTCCTGAAGGAACTCCAAGTACTGGATTTGACTTGGCAGAAGATGATGCAAAATACATTAGCAGTTGTCACATTGCTGTAGCTTCATGCATCTTTGGAAATTCAGATCGCTTGAGAATACCAGCGGACAAAATGGTATGACCAAATTCTTCTCCCTTTTAACCTGTGTACATTTTAGTTTTCACAATTTTGGATGAGATAACAACTTTAGACTTAAGAGAAGATTTACTCGTAGAGTAGCGCTTAATCTCCTTTAGATCCTTAGGATACACCCTATCTAAATGTATCATATAATATGTTCATCTGCTTGAAGAAAAAATCGTAAGGAAGCTCCTTATTCGTATTCTCCATCTTAAAAAGAAATAAGCCAAAATGTCAATTGACTAACCAAGAATTTAGCATACTATCCCTACATCCAACAAAAAAAAAACGAAAACATATAAACAATCACAATTTTGTTTAGGTGTCAACTACTTTTGGTATACCTCCTCTATACAGGGTGTTTTCCCAAATGATTCAATGAAACTATTACCTTGTCCAAAATATCCACACTAATACTCATTAAATTAAGAAATTTTAAGTTATTTCTATTTCTTGAATATTTTTTACCACAAGTATACCGGTTGTAATTGTGTTCCAACATTATCACTTCAGATACCTCCTGAGAAGTAAGGCTTTGTGGCAATCTAAATGGGGGATGGAGGACTAAAAATATTGCTCTTCCATTTTTATTACTCCCTCGTTCCCCTTTTTTGAGAGAAGCGACAACAACAATGACGTACCAAGTGAAATCCCACCAGTGGGGTTTGGGGAGGGTAGAGTGTATGCAAACCTTATCACTACCTCATGGAGATAGAGGTTGTTTCTAAAAGACCCTCGACTTAAATGAATCGGCCCCAATTAAAAGACTAAAAAAATAATAGATATAGAATATCGACTAAAATGAAGAGCAATGTCTATTCTACAAGAAAAAAAATACAAGTAGCAAAATAATCGAAGATTAATGACAACACAACTATAATGGCATGATTAATCCTATGACAAACCTTAAGCCATTACAAGGCAAGACAACATTCTACCCCTACTAGCCTTCTACCCTAATATGCAATTTCCACTCCTTTCTATCTAAAGATCATATGTCCTCTGTGACATGAAGTTGTGCCATATCCTGTCTAATCTCCTCTCTCCAATACTTTTTCGATCTACCCCTACCCCTCCGCGTACCTCCTAAATCTAGTTTCTTGCACCTCCTAATTGGGGCGTCGATACACCTCCTCTGCACATGCCCAAACCATCTCAGTCTTGTTTCTCTCATTTTGTTTGTCATAGAGGCCACTCCCACCTTCTCTCAAATAACCTCATTCTTATTCTTGTCACTTCTAATATGCATCTCTGCATCCATCTCAGCATCCTCATCTCCGCAACATGCATCTTCTGAACATGTAAATTTTTTATTGGCCAACACTGCACCCCATAACAAAGACAGTCTAACCACCATTATGCAGAACATACCTTTAAGTTTAATGGTAGTACTCCAGAGACAAGCCTCTATTTCATCCATGTTGCTCTAATGCGATGCGTGATATCATCGTTGATGTTCCCACTACTCTGAATGATGGACCCAAGATATCTAAAGCTTTCTCTCTTGGGAATAAGTTGAGTGGCAAGATTCACTTTTATGCTCGCTTCGTCCATCGCACACTGAATTTACACTCCAAGTATTTTGTTTTGGTCATGCTCAATTTGAACCCTTTGGACTCTAGAGTTTGTCTCTAAACCTCCAATCTATCGTGAGCTCTTTCCCGTGTCTCACTAATCAGTACTATGTCATCCGCAAATAGCATACACCATGGAACGTCCTCCTGAATAGACTGTGTCAGCTTTTCCATCACCTAGGCAAAAAAAAAAAAAAGGATTCAACACAGATCCTTGATGTAGTCCTATCTGAACAGAAAAATGCTCTAAGTCTCCTCCCACTATTTTAACCCGAGTCTTAGCTCCATTATACATGTCTTTTATCGCTCTAATATACACTATCAGGACACCTCCAAAGGATATCCTTTGGAACTTTGTCATAGGCCTTCTTAGGATCAATGAACACCATATGAAGGTCTCTCTTTCTTTCTTTATATTTCTCCACCAATCTCGGCACAAGATGAATTGCTTCAGTAGTCGATCATCGCGGCTTGCATCCAAATGGATTTTTTGAAATGGACACTCCTCTCCTCACGCTCATTTCTGCCACTTTCTCCCAGACCTTTATAGTGTGACTTAACAATTTAATACCTCTATAATTATTACAATTTTGAATATCACCCTTGTTCTTATATAATGTAACCATTGTACTCCATCTCCATTCATCTGACATTTTAGTTGTCTTCAAAATAACATTAAACAACCTAGTCAACCATACCATATCTGCATTGTCAATGTTTTCCAAAACTCCATCAGAATCGCATCGAGTTTGATCACTCTCCCCGCTCATCCTACTAATAACATGTTTAACCTCCTCAACCCTAAAACATCTGCAGTACCCAAAATCCCAAAGATTATCAGAGTGCACAAATCACCTTTCACAATGTCTATGTCCCCTTTGTCATTTAAGAGTTTGTGAAAGTATGCTTGCCACCTTCGCTTTATGGAGGTCTCGTCACCAACACCTCATCCTTAATACACTTCACTTGATCCAAGTAGCGAGCTTTTCTCTCTCTCTTTCGCGAGCTTATACAATCCCTTATCCTCGCCTTTTTCCCCTAGCTCAACATATAAGCGTTTAAAAGCTGTCGTCTTAGCACTTGTGATTGTTGACTTCGCCTTTGTATTCACCTTCTTATAGATATCCTTAAGCCTCCGCTTCTCATCCTCATCCATACACTCCAACCACTTTGTATATGGCTACCTTCTTAGCTTCCGCTTTGCCTTGAACTTCTCCATTTCACCGCCAATCTCCTTGACGACCACCAAAGATCCCCCTAATACCTCGGTAGCTGCTTTTCTAATGCAACCAATAGTTGTGTCACACATGTTGTTCGCATCCCTCACCTTCAACCCCAACCGAAGCGCGACCTAATCCACCATCAGTTCCCAAATCCACTAACTAGGATAAACTGAGAATAGATAAATTGAGAGGCTACAATAAAATATCAATTAAAGACCATGCACAATAACCAATAAACAACAACATACCTAGTGAAATCCCACAAAGTAGGGTCTGGGGAGGATAGAGTGTACGCAAACTTTACCACTAACTCATGGAGATAGAGAGGTTGTTTCTGAAAGACCCTCGGCTCAAGTAAGCAAATACAAGAAATCAAGAACAGTAAGAGTAAGTGAAGAAAGAGAAAAGAAAATCGTGACAATAATGGTAAGTAAGAAATAATGTAATGGAACCCTCAGGGGTTGGCCTGGTGATAATTGACTTGAACCTTGGGGGCAACCAACTGTAGAATAAGGGGTCGTTTGGTGTGAAGGGTCACAAAATATAATCCTGGGATAAAAAGTTAGTGACACTTAAATGGTTGTTTGGTTGGCAAATGTGGGATAACTTATCC